>VMDO01004187.1:40056-129442 GCA_007922755.1 Pedetes capensis
AGAGAGAGAGAGAGAGAGGACAGAGAGTGAGGGAGAGAAAAGATAGGTGAACAATAGTGCAACCATAGTGCAAACACTTTAACCCTTTCAGGACAAAAATTATTTTTTCATTCAAAAGACATGATAAAGTTATTATTTTTCCTGTTAAAATAAATATCTTGAACAATACTATATATAATATGGTCATTTTTTTAAAAAATTCAAATCTGAGGTTTGGCTGTGGGATGATGATTATAAGAAAACTAGAAATAAAGAAGCATTTGTACAAATTACATTACATTGAGATATATTGCCCTTTTAGTCTCAAAGATTTAAAAATTACCAGTAGTTCATCAAAATATTAAAGAATTACCCTATGACCTACCAATTCTACTCCTAGGTATCTATCTATTCAAGATAAAGGAAAGTGTATGTCTATGTAAAAACTTGCACACAAGCCTGGTCTGGGGGTGTCCACTTATACTCCCAGCACTGGGGAGATTGAGACAGGATGACCACTTGAGCCCAGAAGTGGTAAAGCCAGGCTGGGCAACATAAACATAAACAAACAAACAGAAAACAAAAAACTTGTATATGAATGTCCATAGCAACATTATTCGTAACAGCCAAAAGGTGGAAAAATTCCAAATGTCCATCAACTGATCAGTGGATAAACAAAACGTATATTCATAAAACGGACAATGGTCACAATGGATAATACAACAATAAAAAGGAATGAAGTATTGATACATGCTAAGATAGGGCTGAACCTTGAAAACAGACTAAGTTAAAGAAGTCAGCCACAAAAGGACAAACACAGTATGATCCTATCTATATGCAGTGTCCAGAATGGACAAACCTAAAGAAAAAAAGATGAGCAGTTGCTTAGGATTGGAGAAGGAGTGACAACTAAGGGATATGAAAGTTTCTTTCTGGGGTGATAAAAACATTGTAAAATTAGGCTGTGGTGATATTTACACATCTTTTTGAACACACTAAAAACTACCGAAGTGTACTGCTGGAATAGGTAAATTGTATGGTATATGAACTATATCTCCATAAAGATGCTTAAGAAGAAAAAGAAAGAAAACAAGCAGGAAAGAAGCTGAGTGAGGCCATGTCTTGAAATAAAAAACAAAAAAGGGGCTGGGAGGGGGGCAGCTCAGTGGTTATGAGTTATGAAAAAACAGGGGAAATACTCTAAGGTGGCTGAGTCTAAGAAACTAGTCCTGGCTGAAAAACCAGATGATGGGGCAATTCACATGCCACTGACTGGTCGCAATGATGAACAAGCAGCTCACCAGTCTAGAAGCAGGGCAGCATTCCTTGGCATGACCACCACCAGACATCCGACTCAAAGGCTTCCAGCCATCGGCCAGGTTCCTGTTCTGGGCCACCGGACACCTACCAGCTGTGCCCCAACTCAATCACTACTTCCACTGGTTCACAAGGAGACTGGCACCTAATGAGGTCAGAAACGACACACTAGGCTGGGCACCACAGCACATGCCTATAATCCCAGTGGCTCAGGAGGCTGAGGCAGGACGATTGTGAGTTCCAAGCCAGAGGCAGCCTGCACAACTTATTGAGGTCCTGTCTCAGAACAAAAAATAAAAAAAGGGCTGTGCGTACGGCTCAGTGGCAGAGCACTTGCCTAGCATGCATGAGGCCCAGGGGTCAACCCCCTAGCACTGCCAGAATAATAAAAAAGGAAAGGAAAGGAAAAAAGAACATGTTAATGACAGAAGGGAGCAGTCGCTGCAGGAATCAAAGCATACTTTCCTTTGACAGCTAGGTATCCTGCCAATTGTCCCTTACTGCATTGGAAACCATCAAATGGGCACAAATTCAGGACCATTTCAAACATGACACAGCCAGACATCTCACCTCCAGAATTGTATGATTAGTTGAATGAATTAAAAAAAAGAAACCTTTATACTAGATTCTTACCCTTTAAGCAAAAATGGGAGGTTACCACATTAGGCATGGAGTTACGAGGGCTGAAATATCTCAGCCACAGCAGGTTTTTTTTTTTTTTTTTTTTTTTGGCGGTACTGGGGGTTGAACCCAGGGCCTCATGCCTGCATTCTTTGCAAGTGCTAGACCACTGAGCCGCACCCCCAGCCCATTTTTTTTAGTTTTTGAGACAGGGTCTCGCTAAATTACACAGACTGCCTCTGGTCTCGAACTTGCGATCTTCCCACCTCTGCCTCCCGAGCCACTGGGATTACAGGCATGCACCAGTGCGCCCGGCTACCACAGTAGTTTTTCAATTACAATAAATATCATGGCTCATGAAAGAATTTTAAATTTTCAGATCAAAGACACAATTAACATGAGGATGCAGTTTTCCCAATCAAAACTGGAGGAAACTTTTTGTTCCCACAAAATACTAAGAAAAAAGGGGCTGATGAATGTGCTACACTTAGCAGAAAGAAAAGGCATCCCCAATTTTTTGGATGGAAGGCCTACTTGTTTGGTAGAGGGACAAAGCTGTAAAGTTAGAAAGGACAAAGGGTGGACACAGGGATAGGTGCAATGCAATTTCTACCCTCACACTGAGGAGCTGTAAGGCAGCATTCAAGACCTCTGAGCTTCTGGCAGTGCTTTCAAGGGACAGGGGTAGGAGGGGCTTTTGGGAACAGCCTAGAAGGTGGTATCAGGAAAATGGGCTAAGGGAGGGGGAAAGTGGTCGTCAGGCAGACAGGGATAAAAGCTGAGGAGGGACAGTTTTGTGGAGAAGGGAAAAAAAGTGAGTATCTACCACCACCAATCTCCTTTGGTGGGACAAATGCATTAAATATGCTACCATGGGAGAGAGAGGTAAGGGGCAGGAAAGAGCTGTCGTTCTGAACCTGCCCAGGGACACCAAGTACTCAGAAATCCAGGTCAAATGGGGGGATGTATGTGGACACGAAATAAAACTGGATGAGTTAGATTTCCCAATATGTGGATATCAGAGGCCAGTAGAAACCCTATGCCTGTGTAAATAAAAGTTAGGAACACTGAAAAAGGGTCCTCCGGAACCAGTAACAGGCGAAACCAAGCCATGGGATAGTGAGGTCTGGGTAGAGGCCCAGGAGACCAGAAGCGGATGAGAAGTGGCCACAGCACAGGGTAGGGAGGATGAGAAGTGAAGGGCAAGAGGCCTGGGGTGGGAGTAGCTAGGTGCCTGGCCCACGAAGAGATTGAAGCAGGGGGGGTGGTACTGAGGGTCCTAATACCAGCGGATCTCCATTCAGGCACCTAGAGTGTGAGTACCTGGTCTTCAGGGAGGGACGGACTGAGGAATACCTTGTGGGCTGGGGGCTGTCAGCCAACAGAGGGAGGGTGCTCCCACGTCTCAAAGGGCTGACCAAGCTTTCCCAAGGAGGAAACTGTAGGAGGCAGAAGGTCCCAGATTCTGAGGATGGGGATCATGGCTTAGGTCTGGGAGAATCTGACAAGGGCTGTCGTCACCGGGAGGGTCCCGAGTCTGGGGGAACCAAGGGAGAGTTCTTCAGGGTCTGAGAGGGACTGATAGGAGGGCTGGTTGGTGTAGAGACGACAGGTCTGAGGAAGGACCCAGGCCCGAGGACGGCCAGTCGTGTGGGGGGGTTTCCGGATCCCAGGCGGGCCGGTTAAGGGCTTCAAGTCTAGGACAGTGTCCGGGGTATGCCAGGGGCCGGCCACTACAGGCTCTGGGTCCAATGGGAGGTCCGGGATGGGGCTTCAGAGTGTGAGACACTAGCTGGGCAGGTCCCAGGTGGGAGGCGCCGGGTGCAGGAGGCCCCGGCGACGAGGGCCTGGTCCGCGGCTGTGGGCTCGAGGAGCCAGGGTGGACACGGCCCGTGAGCGCCGCGAGGAGGCCCTCGGGACCCGGCCCGGCCCGGCCCGGCGCTCACCTGCAGCACCACCTCTACGTCGTACGAGTTCCCCTTGCTCTTCTGGTGGCCGCGGAACTTGGAGCCGCTGTAGAGCAGGCTGGTGGCCACGCCGGGCTGCTGAGTGTTGATGGGCGGCGGCGGGATGAGCGAGGCCGCTGACGCGGCCGAGGCACCGGCCGGCGGGGGGCACTCGGTGCGGACCGGCATCGCGGGGTCCCCCGGAGCCAGGGCTGGGGGGAGGGGGAGAGGAACCGCCGCCGCCGCGCGGGAGCAGAGGAAGGTGGCGGGGAGGGAGGGGCCGGGCGCGCACGCGCAGGTCGGGGCAGGAGGGGGGACCACCCGCCTGCTGCCTGCGGACGGAGCGCTCGGGCCGCCACCGGGACCCCGGGACCTGCGAGCAGGGCCTCCCTGTCCTGAGCTGGGTCCCCCTCCCCACTTGCACTCGCACACACACCGCCCCTTCCGATTGGCTCGGGGGCGCCGGTGGGGGCGGGAGCAGGCTCACGCGGCGCTTCCGCCCATTGGCGGATGGAAAGAACACGTGGCGCGGTGCGCGAGCAGCCCTCTGGGAGTTGTAGTCTTCTTGCCGAGGCGTAGCGTGGAGGGGGCGGGGCGAGCGTATTTGTGATGCTGATTGACGGGGTGGGTGTGCGCTGAGGGCGCGTGGCTGCGACGGCGCGCCGTAGGTGTCATTTGAAAGATGGCGGCGTCCAGGGGGAAGCGGAGGGCTCTGGGGAGGCGGTGAGAGGTTTCCGTACAGTCAGAGCGTGCAGCTTGGGAATCCCTTCGCTCTGTTTCCTGCTCTCGAGTTTCGCGCCGCGTGTGCTTCCAGGCCCTCGGGCGCGATGTGGAGAAGCTGCTTCAGGCTGCGAGAACGGGGGCGCCGCCTCCTGAACCGGCCTCTGGCTGAACCCACGGCCTCAGCGAAGCAGGGGCCAGCCCACCAGTTCCCGGTCCGAGCCTATACACCCCCGACAGGTGAGACCAGGACATGATTACCTTTTGGCCAGGCTTAACTGGGCCACAATGACTGAGGGCTTCTGCCGTGCAGTGCGGGGAGACTGAGGCAGGGCTCAGGCCCACGACGTTATTCAGACCAAGTCCTATTACAGATGAAAAGTGAAGCCCAGACAAGGGCAGAGACGACCCGAGGGGACACAACGCATCAGGCAACGAGACAGTGATTGACATTTGGCTCGTGGAACTTTTCTCAAAGCTTCTGACTTTCCTGTCTGTAATAAGAGGAGCAGATGTCTTCTTTGTTTTCAGACGGGGACATTTGGGCTCTGGAGCAGGCTTTCCAAGGTCACAGAGCAGACTCTGTGAGGTTTGTGGAGGGCAAAGGCTGCCTGTCTGATTGCTCTGTGTCCCCAGCACCCAGCACAAGACCTGCACCGAAGGGGTAGCCCTTCAGTCTTGTATCGCACACACTTTCCGTGCGGGTTTCCAGGCCCTCTGTCCTCCTGCCCTGCCACAACCCTTTTCTTTCCAGGAGCCTTCTCTCCTAAGTGGGAATGGACACCATGCCACCTTCATCCACCTCTGGCCTTAGTGAAGCCTAGAAGACGGTGGTGGCTATGTCATTGCTGCTGGAGAGGAATTTTAGAGTCAGAATGGGAGTGACTCACTCAGTGGAAGAGAAATAGTGACACCCTCCTTCCATTCACTTAGGCACAGTGGTCTTCAGGATAGATGCAGTCTTTTCTAAAGGATATTCACTGTCAAATGCAGGTTACATTATCCTGGCAGAACAATAGCTTATAGTATACTGTGATAAAGTAAGCACAATGAGGCTGTGAGAACACAAAAGACTCTCTATTCCCATCCTGAGGGTGTTCAGGGTGTAAAAGGGGCTTAGGTGAAAGGGCATTTAAGCTGGGACTTGATAATGAGGTCAGTGAAGAGAAGGAAGAAGAGTGTTGGGTGTTTACGTGTCCAGAGGTGACAGCAAGGTGAGAGACCTTGCTGCAACACTGCCTACTTTAGGATAAATTCAGAACTCCACAGACAGTTTGGCATTGCATCAGAAGTACAAATCTGGGGTCTGTGGTTGGCTGCACCTCTGAGATACTGTGATCTAGGGCATGTACTGCTTTCCTCATTTTCTTCAGTGAGTTGAAGCATGAGGTCGCCTCTGAGGATCCTTCTGGCTGTTGTTGTTGTTGTTAGGTGCAGTCAAATTGGTATCCGACTCATAGTGACCCTCATAGAGTTTTCAGTGGCCGACTGTTTCGGGATTGCCTTGGGAGTGGATTGCCAGGCCCTTCTCCCATTTTTGCGGTGCTGGAAATCGAACTCGGGACCTCAGAGACTGCGGTGCAGCGCTTTACCAACTGAGCTAAATCCCAGCCCTTCTGGCTGTTATGTTCCATAATTTTATACAAGTGGGGAAGGAGGTTGGATGCAGCAGGGGGCTGAGGTTTCACCTATCAGGGCCTAAGTGAAGGCCTGGAGGTGAGCCATGAAAAGAGGAAGAAGAGAAAGAGGAAGAAAGAAACTGGGTGTGAGGCACACTTGCAGTGCCAGCTACCTAAGAGTTTGAGGCCAGCCTGGGCAGTGTACTGAGATGCTGTCTCAACCACCACCACCACCACCACCACCACCACCAAAATAAATAAATAAAAATAAAAAAAGGAGGAAGAAGGAAGGGCATCTCTGGGAGACACAGCACAAATAAAAGGGATACATTCAGGAATTTACTAAGTTGGCAAAAGCAAAGGGTTAATTTAGGTGAGTGGATCTACCATCTTCTTTTCCTGTGTACTGCAGACTTACTAGTTTATAGTTTAGGTTCTTGGAAGTATCTGGCACATGATAGGTAGTCAAATGTGAAAGAAAATAGGAATGAATGAATCAATGAGGCAGAGTGAGAGGTACATAAATCAAGCCTTGTGCTCTGCAAAGACCTTAGCAGTTCTGAGATTTTTTTACATCTTTAGAGTGAGGGAAGATTAAACTCAAGTGGTTTCTTCTCGGTAAAGACTTCAGTTGACAAGCTGATTGAATTTGGCCCCTTAGGAACAGCTGTCCCATTGAAGGTTAAAAAGGAGAGGCAGGGTTTCAGAAGGGGTCACTGATGCGTTGGAAGGGGAGGTTATGCAGCAAGGAGACCTGTACAAGGTTATTGTGGCCTCCTGTTCTGAACCTTGTCCGAGGTGTGTCAACTGCCTACAGGGAGAGGTGTTCTAGAGAAGGAGCATATTGGGCTGAATACAAATACCCAGAGATGTCAGGCTGGAAGTCTTGTCTCTGCCATTAACAAATTGCTACCTAGAAAAGACAGCTTCTCAGAGTTTCTATCACCTCAGAGGCATTACCTTCCTTGCCAGCCTCATATGATGGTAGTCTGGATTGAAAGAGATTATGTAGTCTATACATCAAGGTGTAGCCTGAAGCCTGTTTTTGTCGATAAAGTTTTATTGGAATACAGCCACATTCATTTGTTTACATATTGTCTATGGCTGCTTTCACTGCAGTGGCGGAGTTGAGTAGTTGTAACAGATTGTATAGCCTACACAGCCTAGATTATTGACTGACTGGTTCTTTGCAGAAAAAGCTTAACAATCTCTACTCTAGATGAAGAGCAATTTGGACAATAATGCATTTATACATTTGGAGAACTCTTCTCTTTTTTATTAATTTTGTTGTTTGAGTTTTTTGTTTTTTGAGACAGGATCTCACTGTATAGCTCAGACTGGCTTGGAACTTGCTATGTAGACCATGCTGGCCTTGAACTTGTGTCCATCCTGCCTCTGCCTCTTCAGTGCTGCGATTACAATTGTGCACCATCACAACACATTGCAGAATTTTTCAGTAGCTTTATTGAGATTATAATTCATTTACTGAGGCTGGGGTTTAGCTCTGCTGGTAGAGTGTTTCCTCTGTGTGCTCTGAGGCCCTGGGTTTGATCCCCAGCACTGCCAAAATGGGAGAAGCACCGGGAAGCCTGCTCCTGAAACACTTCCAAAACAATCAGCTATTGAAAACCCTGTGAATAGCAGAGAAGCACTGACATAGTGCTGGGTATGGCACAGTGCTGGGGAGTTCTTCATTCTGTTATACATAAGGTTGCTATGAGTCAGACTTGATGGCACCTAACAACAGCAATTCATTTACCATACAGTACATCCACTTAATGTAATTTCAGTAGTTTTTAGTATATTTGCAGAGTTGTACAACCATTACCACAATTACTTGCAGAACATTTTTATCATGCCCCAAAGAAATTTGTATTCTTTAGTCATCATTTGCCCTTACCTCTCCCATCCTTCTAGCCCTAGGCAATCGATATTTTACTTCCTTCCTTTGTAGATTTGCCTGTTATAGATACTTCATCCAATTAGAATGTGGTCTTTTTAAATTGGCTTTTGTCATTTAGTGTAATGTTTTTAACATTTGTCCATGTTGTATCTTATATTAGTATTCCATTCTTTTTTATTGCTGAATAACATTATGTTGTATAGATAAACATTTTACTTATCCACTCATCCATTGGTGGGCATGCAGGTTGTTTCCACTCTCTGATTATTACAAATAATGGTGCCATAATTTGCACATTTGTGTGCAAATTTTTGTGAGGCCTTCTAAATTTTTATTTTTGTTGGGTATATATGCCTTAGAGTAGAATTGCTGGGTCAAATCATAACTCTAACTTTTTAAGGACCTGCCAGACAGTTTTCCAAGGTGGCTGCATCATGTTACATTTCTGATAGCAGTGTATGAGAGTTTCAGTTTCTCCACCTCCTCACCACATTTGTTATTGGCTATATTTTTTATTGTAGCCATCCGAGAAGGTGTAAATTGGTGTCTCATTGTGATTGTTTTGTTTTGAGACAGAGTCTGTGTAGCCCAGGCGGGCCTTGAACTCATAATCCTCCCGCTTCAGTCTCTTGAGTGCTGGGATTGCAGAGGGCTACCACTATGCTAGGCTCATTGTAGTTTTGACTTGCATTTCTGTGATGATGAATGATGTCAAGCATATTTTTATGTGCTTATTGCCTATTTGTATATTTTCTTTGAAGAAATGTCTAGTCATATCCCTTATATCATTTTTAATTGGGTTATCTTTTTTCTTTTTGTTTTCTTTTCCTTTTTTTTTTTGGCGGTACTTAGGGGTTGGAGCTGGGTTTAGCTCAGTTGGTAGCAAGCTGCGCTGTAGTCTCTGAGGTCCCGAGTTCAATTCCCAGCACCACAAAAATGGGAGAAGGACCTGGCAATCCACTCCCAAGGCAATCCCGAAACAGTCAGCCATTGAAAACCCTATGAGGGTCGCTATGAGTCGGATACCGACTCGACGGCACCTAACAACAACAACAATTTAGGGGGTGAACCTAGGCCTTGCATATACTTTGCAAGTGCTCTACCACTGGCCTGCACTTCCAGTCCATTTTATGTTTTTTATTTTGAGACAGGGTCTTGCTAAGTAATGCAGGCTGCCTCTGGCCTCAAACTTGTGATCCTCCTACCTCCGCCTCTCAAGTCACTGGGATTACAGGCATGAGCTACCACGCTGGGCTTGTCTTTTTATTATTGAGTTGAAGGAGTTCTTTATGTGTTTATACTAAAGAATTTTGATACTTGAAAACCATTGGCTGGAGCTGCCCTGGGATTACATACAGATGGAGGGCTGCCCAGTTAGAATTTCAGCTTTAAGGGTTGGGAATATAGTTCAGTGGTAAAGCTCCTGCCTAGAATTTCAGCTTTAAGGTTCAAGGCCCACCAGATGGCACTGTTTTAAAAGATAAAGGTGTTGAAACAGCTGTGATACCGGCACTTCCTCTGGTGCACTCTGGGGGTTGTAGTTCTTTAGGTCTTGAGTCTTTAAAGAAAAGGCCAGCCCGGAAATTGTGGCCTGTAGAAAGACCTCTCACTGATCCTCAAAGAGTGGGCCAGGAAGAATGTAGGGGAAATGACACAGAAATTGTTTTTTTTTTTTTTTTTTTTTTTTTGCATGGATTGAAGCAATGCTACAGGGAAGAGGGACCCAGAAGACATCAATTTCCCATTCAGCACTTTTCACATGGGGGGCAGGTTTTTAAAGTTGTTTTCTGCTTATGTACCCTTTTTCCTTACAGCCAGATCTTTATATTTGACACTTTTTCACATACCCATTTCTTTGCGTCTATATGGTCCACAAAATGGTCTCGGAAAAAATACTGTATGTGTTTTTGCCACAGCTGTTCTGTAAAGGGAGGGATTCATGCTCAAAATAGGCCCCAGTTCTGCATGATCCTACAAAGTATAGCTATTTCTTTCGTCTTTAAAAATGTTGGTCCTGTTGATGTTGGCAGACTCTGTAGTGGCTAAGACTATGGGAGCTTCATGGGTTCCTGGCAGTGTCACGATTTGTCAGATGTGACCTATGACCTTTGAGGGCCCAGGCAAAGATCCTGTTTTTTTGACATTTATCATTTTGGGCTCATGGATCCCACTGAACGAATGGTCCAGATCACATTCTTGTTTGCCCATGTGAACCCTATACTTGGCTCCCTTTGTCCTTCTTACTGTGACCTACATCCCCACCCCACCCCCAGACCTATGAGATAGCTCTGGCCCGCACATCTCTCTCTGATCATAGCCTCTCCCTGCTGGACAGCTCCAGTCTTCTCTTTCTGGCTGTCTTTCTAGCTCTTCAAAACCCTGTGCTTTCCTGAAGCCTTTGTGTAAGCCATTTCTAATTCTGGAAACTACTTCCCCACACCTCCTCCCAGAACAAATCAATAGTGAAATTTGGTAACTCCTGCCTCTTGTTTGGCTCACAGATGAAATCCAACTGCTTGGAGGTCTTCCTGCAGCTCAGGAAGAGCTTAGGCTCCCCCAGTCTGTGTTCCCATTATCTCCTTTCACCATCACTGAAGTCACTTATTTGCCTGGCTTAGCATCTGTCTCCCACTAGACAGTAAGTGCCTCACGGGTACACCTCATCCCCAGGACTTATCACACATCCTGGAATGTGATCAGTACTCACTGAAGCACAAGACGGATCTCTCCCCTCTGTGTGGCAGCACTGCCTTCAAAACAGCCTTGTCCGAAACACACCCACGCACGCCCACATTCAAATCTGAGGGCCAGCCGCTCTTGGGCACCTTTTGCCCTTCTGCCATCTCTTTTTCTGCATGCATTTCCCCCATTATGAGCAACTATAGTGGTTCCTTTTCTGCCCCTCCATTCGCCCTACTATCTTCTAATCTTTCCTTATTCAGATTCAGAGGTGGCCCTGGCCAGCACAGCAGAAAAAGACTTCTGTTGTGGGATACTCAGTGTCCTGGCAGCTTTTGGAAGTTCATTCCTATGCTGTGCTGTGCTTTGCCAGGCTCTTGGGCCCATTTTCCAGGCCTGTGGTAGGCAGTGTGCTCCTGTGCTCACTGGCACATGGTGCTCTCTGTTGACAGGGGCAGACCCTTCCCCAGTGTTGAGTAAGAGTGCTCAGAGTTCTGCTCAGCTCCTGTCTGACTGGCCTTCTGGACATGCTGCCCAGCCCAGGCACCAGAAAACAGAAGTGATGTAGCCTCGATACCTCCATTCAGACCAGACCCATGGAAGGAGCCCTCAGAACCATGTCTAGCCTGCCGGTTGATTATGACCCGTGTAGCAGAAAAAGTCGGGAGATTTAAAAGCTTTAGGGTGGTAGAAGCATCCTGTTTTGGCCTCAAATATGTGACAGAATTGGTGTTATATTTTCACATGAATGTGGTAAATTGTACCATCTCATCTGAATACTTTTAAAAAATAATAAACTCGGCCGGGCGTGGTGGTGTACACCTGTAATCCCAGCGGCTCGGGAGGCGGAGGTGGGAGGATCGCAAGTTCAAGACCAGAGGCAGTCTGCGTAATTTAGCGAGACCCTGTCTCAAAAAAAAAAAGTAAAAAAAATGGACTGAGGTGCAGCTCAGTGGGCCAGCACTTGCAGAGCATGCAGGCACGAGGCCCTGGGTTCAACCCCCAGTACCGCAAAAATAATAATAATAATAATAATAATAATAATAAATAAATAAATAAACAAACAAACTCCACAAAGACAAGGATTTTTATCTGTTTTTATCTGTTTTATCGCAAGTGCCTAGAATAGTGCCTGGCACATAGCATACAAACAGTTTTATGAGAAAACAAGTTGGGCCTGAGTTTAGTAAACGTAACTGTGGAAATACAATTTCTGGCCCCCTATCTTTAAGCGTTAATGATGACAAATGAGATTTATGCAAATAACCGATATGATATGGAAAACATAAAAATAATGTTTTGAGTGAAACCAGACGCCCTCTCTCCATTACCACTTCCCCCTGCCTTGCACACACATCAAGTTCTCCTGAGTTTTCAAGAGAACGTAAGACAGATTTTCCTTCTTCTTGAAGGAAGCATTTGGAGTTCCTGTTGAATACACAAGTAAGCTGGTTAATTAGGTTAATTAATTGGAGAGAGAGGATGGGAAATGCTCCTGGGAGCTTCACTTTCTGCCTGCACATCACACAGGCACACACGTGCACACGCACACACTCTGGCGTCCCATTCTCCCTTTCTCAGAGACATCAGAGCCTTGTCTAAAAGGAGCCTCTAGCTTCATCCCATTCAGACACCAGCTTTAGATTCGGGCCCATTGTGCTGGCTTGGAGGTGGCATTGTCGGGGAGCATGCTTAGATGTCAAAGCAGAAGGCCTGCAGCTCCAGGAGGCTCCTGATCAGACTTGCCCCTGGGCTAAGGGACTGGCAGAGGCATGACGAGCATGTCCTGTTCCTCCTTTGTCCCTCGAGAGTGGGTGCTCCCCTCCGCTTTAATCAGAAGCGGTTGATTACACTGTAGACTAGGGCAGACCTTGAACGGTGATATGAAAATCAAGCCAATCAATCAGCATTAGCAGTAATGATACAAGCTGGTCTTGTCACTTCCTTAAGCCCTCTCAACGCTATTTTAACTGCTTTTCTGAAAAATCTGTCTTACAGAAAGGAAGAGGTTTTATCAGAATGTCAGCATCACACAGGGTGAAGGTGAGTGTCTGAAATTTTGACTGCCTCCTTTTCTTTTTGTGAATGGTTGAACACATTTTTCGTCTGCAGCCAGTTCAGTGGCGGGATTATCCGTCACACTTTTGTCAGATACTGTCTTTGTGTGCACCAATTCAAGTGGCTAAATATAGGAATGGTCACTTGATTCCACTTCACAATGCCTGAGAGTTTTTCATTTGATCTTTCAAGGTGGCTTTGAGATAAACCTGGACCACAGGAAGCTGAAAACTCCCCAAGCCAAGCTCTTTACTGTCCCCAGTGAGGCCCTGGCCATCGCGGTGGCCACCGAATGGGATTCCCAGCAGGATACCATCAAGTTCTACACCATGCACCTGGTAACGAGTTCACAGTACAAATACACTCTGATACCCACCAGGGGCTTCCTAGGCTACCCGGCAAAAATGTTGACTCCTTTCCACATTGTGACAAGGTCGGTGGGGGGATTAGGCTCCTGTCTGCCTGGGCTGTAGCCATGCTTCCTACCTCTCAGTCATTGAGCCAGCCGCGCTCTTTCCCTGTCCAGCCTGGCCACCTGCAGTTCTCCTTTGTGGAATGCTGTGCTAGGTGACTGGTTCTTCCCCTGTCAGGACAGATGTCACCTTTGCTGACTGCCCAGCTCTCTTATTGTCCATGATAGCAGCTAGTCATTTGTCTCATCAGCACTCAGACAGTCTGTAATGTTCTATTTTATGTTTGCACGTTTACTGTCTGTCTCTTCCTCTGCCAGGTGAGCGACAGAAGGGCAGGGGCCATGCCTGTGCCTCAGCAGCCCAGCAGGAAGTTTCGATGAGGTTCAGTAAATATTGGTTGGGTACAGAAACCAAGGAGCTGGGTGGGCCAGGGGAGGAAGACTCCCATGGAGCCAGCCCCCGAGTCACACATGGTGCTCAATGAGGCACTAGGACAGACGGGAAGGGTGCAGGTCAGCCAGGCGCTCTAGGAATAGCCTGCGCAGCCTCCACACTATGGCCTTGGGCACGTTGCTGCCCCTTCTTCAGCCCCATGTCCCCACCTGTAAAAGATGAGTTATTATAGCACCTGCCTTGTGGAGCTGCGGTCAGGGTTGGATGCAGTGATACCTGGAAAGCCCTTGGCATCGTTCCTGGCATGGGGTGGCCACTCAGTCAGAGTTGGAGTCCCTGGCTCTTCTCCTGGTCATTGCTGTGCTCAGCCTTGACACACAAGCCCAGGTGGGCTCCCTGGCAATATCATGGTCTGCTGAGGTGCAGCCTGCCCTCGACTAGCAGATGAAATTAGGGTGATTAGGGCCACAAACTAATGCTTAGAGTAACCTAAGAAACCTGCCTTTGACAAAGCGTGTTTTCAAGAATATCTCGATCTCACTTTGTTCCCTTGTTTTCTAACATGTTAAGAGAATCAGCTGCTTAGTCAGCTTTGAGTTCCATGACTGTTCATGTATCTTGTTTATGGTATTTGGAGATTTATTTTACCTCTCAGGGTCTCAGTTTCCACATTTCTGAAATGGGTATAACAATGGAAACTACTCCAAAGTGGTGGTGTGAGACTTAAACAAAACACAGCTAAGTCTAGTAGTAGCAAGCATGAAAATTAATTAATTAACTAATAAAAAGAGAATGTGGAGCACAGTGGTACACACCAGTAATCCCAGCAGCTTGGGAGTCTGAGACAGGAGGATTGCAAGTTCAAGGCCAGAAACAACCTGTGCTTCTTGAGACCCTGTCTCAAGATAAAAAAATTAAAAAATGGCCTGGAAGTGCAGCCCAGTGGCAGAGAATTTACCAGTATGTGTGAGGCCCGATGTTCAGTCCCCAAGTACTGCAAAAAAAAAAAAAAAAAAAAAAAATGCTGGGTGCGGTGGTGCACGCCTGTAATCCCAGTGGCTCAGGAAGTGGAGGCAGGAGGATCGCAAGTTTAAGACCAGAAGCAGTCTGCGTAACTTAGTGAGACCCTGTCTCAAAAACTAAAACAAACAAACAAACAAAAAAAAAAGGGCTGGGGGTGCAGTTCAGTGGTCCAGCACTTGCAAAGCATGCAAGCGTGAGGCCCTGGGTTCAACCCCCAGTACTACAAAATAATGATAACGATAATAATAATAATAAAACAACAAAAAGAGCATGAGACTTTGGAGAAGTTCACCAGTCTAGGACCACTGCGAGAATCCCATGAGTCCTGTGAGCACACACAGAGCTTGAGCATGGAGCCTGGCTGTCACAGTAGATGTGCTGCTGCCATGGCTGTAAGGACACCTCCAGCCCAGGGCTTCGGTGGGTTGCTGTCTAGTTCTTGTGCCATTGCCATGCATCAGAGGCAGCATCCTCAGGAGAACTTCTGCCTGAGCCCCGCAGGTGGTAACCGGGCACTTTTCTGCCTTTTGATTCAGACCACGTTGTGCAACACATCCTTGGACAACCCCACCCAGCGAAACAAGGATCAGCTGATCCGGGCGGCTGTGAAGTTTCTGGACACTGACACCATCTGGTAATTGCCATTTAGAGGAGCAAGCCACCAGGGCTGTATTGCCTCATTTTCCCAGAGAGTTATCCATGGAAGAAGATGCCAGCCCCTCCCATTGTCAGGAGGGAGGGACACCGGTCTACCTGACATCGGCTTTTAGCTGCTCTGCAGCTCCCAGGGAGGAGGACCTCTCAGGTGGCCAGAGTCTGGGGTGCTCCTTGGGCTAGGGTGGGCTGGCATGGAGGTGTGTGCAGCTCTCTCAGGCTTGGGGCCACAGGATTCACTTGCCAACCTCCCACAGGGCCTCTGACCCTGACTTCTGTTCACTGGCACACGCTCATGCCGGCATCCCTGTCATTGCAGATGGTGATAGTCAGGGGCTGACCTCCAGTTCTTAATTCTCCCCTTGTGTCTGTATTCTGGCAAATCAGAGAAACACTGAAGAAACAGCTGAAGTGGCTGAGCGGCATCATACTTGCTGGCCCCTGCTCAAAATCCTCAGTCACCACAGGGATGACACAGGATATCACCGTGGGTGCTCTGGAAGGGGGCTGGCCCACAGGGCCTATTGGAGCTTCACACGGAAAGCCCACTCCATTTATGCTAGGGAAAGGATGCTTGCAAGTAGCGTAAACCCATTCAGCCCAGGTCAGGCAAAAAGGAGTTTCTTAAAAACTATCCAGAGGTCCTGACAGGGAATGAAGGGCAGGTGAGACCCCCCCCCCGCCAGGGATGGGAGCTGAAAGGTGGGAGGCCACAGGTCCTCCCTCCTCCTCCCTGAAGGTCAGGGGTGGTGTTAAAGAAGAAAAGCGCCCAGGTAACAAGTTCCCAGGTGAGGCTCTTACCAGAGTTTAAGAACTACGGCTTTTACATGACAAGATTTAAGGTGCTGTGTTGATGGTAGGAAGTTTTTGCTGTTGCCCTTGGTGTTTTCCTTTTCTGTCACTGAATTGAGGAGTTGTACTTTTCTATTAATTAAGGTGATTTTTACAATGAATTAGCTACAGGGTGGAAGAGCCAGAGACATTAGTGGAACTTCAAAAGAACGAGTGGGATCCAATCATAGAATGGGCTGAAAAAAGGTAAGACGTGCGGTCCCTCAGAAAACATTGAGTGGGCTTGGTGGTAGGCGGGGTGCCAGGGTCAGGGTCACAGTGGGCACCGAAAGCCCTGAGTTGGCTGGCTTTCTGAGTTCAGAGCCCCCAGAGGATTCTGCTCCCCTCAGGTGGTTGGGGATAGGGTTAACTTTGAATAAATGTTCCTCAAATTCATTTCAGCCACTATACTCTGAGCACCTGCTACTGAGGAACACTGGGCTAAGTGTGAGGTTAACCCTGTGTCCCCAGGAAGCACGAGAGGTCCGAGGGCCCTTGCCTCTAGTCGGTCAGAGCAGCAGTGTTGGTTTGAGTACCATCTGTGCCACTTTTAGCTATGTGACTTCAGCTAGTGGTTGATCTCTCTGAGCTTTAGTTTCCTTGTCTAGAAATGGGCTAATCATTGCTATTTCTCCGGGTGCTAGGAGCAGTAAGCGAATCGCTGCATGTGAAGCGCTTAGCATTTTGGGTAGCACAAGATAACTGCTCAAAGTTTGCCAGTTATTTCTATCTTCATCCCAATTCCTGTACTGTTAAGTAAAAATTACAAAACTGTATAAGATATGTATGTACATAAGCAGAAGTCAGGGCAGCTTCCTGTGAAATTATGGGTAACATCCTATGGTTGTGGCATTTCTAGGAATTGATGATACTCATGTTTTTCCTTAGTAGGAAGACTCTTGTGAGTACAAAATGGAACAGATATTGATGTGCCTGCAAAATCAATTCAATGTTATTTCATTCCAAAGGAAATGTGAAAGGGCTGGCTTTCATGGTTCTACCTTGTCCACAGTGTTTTGTGATGTCACTCACGTGCAGTACTGTTTTGCCATAGCACTTTTCACAGAAATGATGTCTGTCAGTCTGTCCCATGCCTTTGTTGCATGTTTCCCAAGTGCTCACAATGGCCCAGGCATCCTAGGGTTTTAAAAGGCTCAGAAACAAAATGCAACAACTATGATAGTTTGAGAGATATTTTGTAATCAAATGAACTATAACTCTAATTTAGGTGCTGGAGATCTTTACTATGGTACAAAATCATCAGGTTTTTGTGGCAGTTGAGATGTCCCATCCTTAATAGCTTAAAGAAAAACCTAGCCATTTCCTGTATTCAGTATGTACATATTACAGGTGGGTACCACCACACCCCGCTTACCCAGACTTTGATGGAGATTCTGGACAAGTGACTTTACATTTCAGGCAGCTGTGCTAAATTGAGCCCCTGTCCACAGAACTCAGCAACATGCCTTCATTCAGGGCAGTTACTTGCTCCACTGGACTTGCTTTTATGGGGTAAAAAATTAGAGCAGGAGGTCACTGACCATAGTGGCAGTTGCCCCCAGGGTGCTCAGAACTAGCCCTTGGCCACACAACATGTTTAAGTCTTTGCTTCCAGTTGAAAGCCAGGCTGCTCTTGGGACGTGGCATACCAGGGACAAGCCAAAGCCTTTTCCTTTCAGATATGGGGTGGAGATCGGCACCTCTACCAGCATAATGGGACCCAGCATCCCTGCCAAGACGCGGGAGGTGCTCATCAGCCACTTGGCATCTTACAACATGTGGGCCCTGCAAGGTATGCGGGGGCGGGGAGGGGGGTCCTAGGAGGTGGGTGTGATGCAGGTCAGCACGCCCCCTGCTGGGATGGTCAGAGCATGGAGGCCGGCTGGTTCTGATGCCTACGCCTTTCACTCAGCACTCCCTCTCACACCCTCCACAGAAAAGTGGGTTTCTTCTCTCCAAGAGCAGTCTCAAGTTCATATATCATTGACCTGGCTTGGGCCATATGCCCCTCTGTGAACCAGTCCCTGAGTAGGTTGGGGGTGGTGCTCTGACTGGCCAGGTTTGGGTCATATGCTTACCCAGGGAAGTGCAGAGGCGGGGCACCCCAAGAAAAGCCAGAGTGCTCTTCCAGAAGAGTGGGCCAAGCTCCATGTGGGCTCTGACAGGGTCTTTCCACCCTGGAGTTGGCCTGCAGGGACTCACGAGGGGATAGGGTGTAGTAGCTGCTGTATTTCTGGTCCTGACTTGCCTGTGTCCCCGCAGGGATTGAGTTCGTAGTAGCCCAGCTCAAGTCCATGGTGCTGACCTTGGGCCTGATTGACCTGCACCTGACGGTGGAGCAGGCCGTGCTGCTGTCACGCCTGGAGGAGGAGTACCAGGTGAGGTGCTGATCTCAGGTCCCTCCTCACCCTTTCCTAATTCAGACCAGCTTGAGGGGGGAGTGGCCAACCTACCTGAAATACTTTTATGTAAACTTAACCTTTATAATTTTGAGGGAGGTACAGAAACCAAAACTAAGGAGCAATAAAAGTATTGTCAGTGCTGGGGTGTGGCTCAGTAGTAGAGGGCTTGACTAGCATGCTCAAGGCCTTGGGTTCCATCCCTAGCACTGGGGAAAAAAAAAAAAAGCAATTGTGTGTGTGTGTGTGTGTGTGTGTGTGTGTGTGTGTGTGTGGTACGAGGGGTGAACCCAGGGCCTCGCGCCTGCATGCTTTGCAAGTACTGGACCACTGAACTGCATCCCCAGCCCATTTTTTTCTTTTACTTTTTGCGACAGGGTCTCGCTAAGTTACGCAGACTGCCTCTGGTCTCGAACTTGCAATCCTCCTGCCTCTGCCTCCCAAGTCGCTGGGATTACAGGCGTGCCCCACTGCGCCCAGTGTTTAAAAAAAAAAAAAAAAAAAAAGGCAATGTTAAAACAATGTTCAGCACTCCTCTCATCCCCCCACCTCTTTTCAACAACCTGATCGGGTGGGAGCTCTGTTTGCCCTCCTTTTATACATAGGAAACTAAAGTACTGCGTTGCCCCTCTGCAAAATGTTCCAGTTGGCGTTTGCAGCCAGATGTGGCCTTCAGTCTCCACTCTGCACTTGGAGGTTCGTGGAGAGAAAAAGGCCATTTGGACCTCTACTCCCTGCAGAACAGGCCTGCTGAGAGGACAGAGGTCCTGTTTATGCGCTTCAGTCAGCTAGGCATTCACATCTGGACATTTCATTTGGCTTGCAGAGGAGTGTTGGGGGTAGCTGCTGTTTGTACAAAAAATTTTATTTAGCAGGCTCAGAATTAAGGGTGTGCTATGCTATTGTTTGCATTTTTAAATCTCTGAATATTATGGTGATCCTTGCAGTCTTATTGTGGTAGCTGTTATTCCTCCAACCTCAGAAGGTTAATTGCTGTTAGGAGTTGGGGTCTCATATGATAAAAACCTTTTTGGAATGTTTAGTCTTCTGCTTGGAAAAACGCCAGGGGAAAAACTGCTTCTGTACAGCAGAGGAGGCCAGCAATTCTCTGGATGCCAGAACTGATTTCATGGGAAGCGGGTAACCTGGGGGTTGTGGGGCTGGTGCAGAGCCAAGAAACCTGGCTTCCAGTCTGGGCTCTGCTTTTGACTATGACACCCAAGCCAAGCTATTTGAACTTTGGTTTTGGTTCTGTACAAAATGAGGAATAACCTGGGTTATGGATGCAGTGGGATAAAACTGAAGGTAAAAATGCCCCCAGATGATGTATTACAGTTGTGCAAACTTAGACTGGGCAGCCAGAAATGTAGTTAGCTCATGTGGCCTGGAAGATTCCATATTGTTAGGTGAGCCGGAGCAGCCAGACCAGGCCTGCTGGGTGCCTGCAGGGAGGAGACAGCAGAGTGCCGTTGGAGCTGCACTGATGTCGGGACAGCCTCGATGTGTGAGGGGTTGCTTGCTCTTGTTTTCACAGTCTCAGTCTGCAGCCTGCCCCCAGGGTGCAGGGCAGGGCCTCTGCGGTTCTGCTGCTCCCCAGGGGTTAGAACTGAAGCCACATGTGGCCTGGCTTCGTTTCTTTATTCCACCCTCATGGGCAGCACTTGCAGCCCTGCATAGCGATGTGGCACGTAGTCGGTGATGTTTGCAGGCTGCCTTACGCTACTTTCCTGGTCCTAAGAAGTGTTGGATAAGCCGGGTGCGGTGGTGCACGCCTGTAATCCCAGTGGCTTGGGAGGCGGAGGCATGAGGATCGCAAGTTCGAGACTAGAGGCAGTCTGCATAATTTAGCGAGACTCTGTCTCAAAAAGTAAAAAAAAAAAAAAAAAAAAAAAAAAAGGCTGAGGGTGCAGCTCAGTGGTCCAGCACTTGCAGAGCATGCAAGCACGAGGCCCTGGGTTCAACCTCCAGTACCGCAAAAAAAAAAAAAAAAGAAGTGTTGGATAAGAGACAGCACACAGGGCAGGCAGGCTCCCTTAGGGGAGACATCCGTGTAGTTCTGGTGCCCAGCCCATCCAACAGTGGGCAGCCACTGGTCCTGGGCCTGGCTGCACTCCTCCCAGACTGCCTGCACCCCAGGGAGAACAGGTGCCAGGTCCCAGCAGCTGGATGTTCTCACCTGCTGCCCCCTACAGGTCTCATGTGTGGTGGGAAGATCAGGGCCTCCTACATTCAGCGCAGAGATGGGAATGGAATGGGGGTCTGGCCAGCAGGCCGCCAGGCCAGGCCACCCACCTCCCAGCTCCTTTTGTCCTCCCCTCAGATCCAGAAGTGGGGCAACATCGAATGGGCCCACGACTATGAGCTGCAGGAGCTGCGGGCCCGCACCGCTGCTGGCGCCCTCTTTGTCCACCTCTGCTCAGAGAGCACCACCGTGAAGCACAAGCTCCTGCAGGACTGAGCCCTGGGCTGCACACCCAGCTGGGTGGAGCCCGCACAGCCGCAGCGTCCCGGGCCTGGGTGTCCCTGGCTGGGGGAGCTCTGCTCCTGCAGGCCCCTCCAGTCTTTGGAGTTGGCCTCCCTCAGCATCACCTTGCAGTGCCCTCAAGACGCAGTGCAGCCGTCTGGAGGTCAGCCTGATTGCACCCCAAGTGCCGCCGGCCTGGCCGTCAGCACGTGATGGGGACGAGTGGCACAAGTGACTTTCTCTTGACCCTGATTTTATTAAATATTTCTCCACCCTGGGAACATGTCAGACCCCATTTTCACCCGTGCCTCTGCATCCCTCCGTCCTTCTTGTTTTGTCTGGGCTTTGTCACCAAGGTTGAACAGCTTATCTCCTACTGCACATTTTGGTATCTTCTGCCCGTGGCTGGGAACCTCACACTGGGGAAACAATCATGTCACCACAGACAACTCTATTTATGTTTTCAGCCCTCAGCCTGAAGGCTTTTCTCCTTGCTTTTTCATCAGACAATCTTTAGAAAGTGAGCCCTTGGTCTAAGTTGGTTGTTTCTCTTTATTCCTACTGTTCTAGAAAAAAAAAATGTGACTTATTCTTGAAAATAGAAAATATAAGTAGTTTTTGGGTTAAAAGCTCTGGTGGGTGTGGCAAGGTCACCCAGCATCGAAGTTATAGTTTGGATCTGGAATGCCCCTCAAAAGCCCATGTGTTCAAGGCTTGGTCCACAGAGTGGAACCATCAAGAGGTGGTGAAACTTTAAGGCGTGGACCGAGTGCGAGGTCTTCAGGTAATTGGAGATGAGTCCCTGAAGGGGATTGTGGGACTGTGGTCGCTTCCTCTTCTCTTTCACTTTGTAGCCATGAGGTGAGAGATTTGGCTCCACTCTATGCTTCTGCCATGCTGTACTGCCTTCCTAGAGGCCCAGATCAACAGGTCTAACTGGTCATAGATTAGACCCTCTGAAACCGTGAGCCAAAAGAAGTTTCTCTCTTTGGAAGCTGATTATGTCCAGTACTTGATAGAGAGATGGAAAGCTAACACACATATGTTTCTGCTTGTCTGCCACATAGGAGTCCTGAGAGTCCTAACAGGCAGGTGCTGCTTCCTGGTGCCAGGCCCAGTGGAAAGGCAGTGGGAGACTGTGGTTCTCAGGCAGCAAAGACTGTGCAAGCCCCATGTCTTCATATGCCTAAGTAACCAAATGGCATCACCCACTCATGGGGCACTGACCCCAGGCTGGGGTCCTTGCCAAGCTTCCCACACACTGTCTCCCTGTACCACTCCACAGAACTCTGAGAAGTATTGTCACAGATGAAGCCCAGATTGCAGAAATGGCTTGGTGGGGCTGGGATGCCAAGCCTGTGCCTTTACTTTATAGAGGGCCCTCGGGTCCTTGCAGCAAAGCTCTGAGCCCAAAGGGGCCATAGCCTCCACCTGAGAAGGTGACCCAGGCCCAGCCAGCTCTGTGGTGGGAGCCACGGCCTCATCTGCTTCACTGGTCCTCAGTACCCAGAGGAGAAAGAGGCTCATCCCACACCTGCAGCCTGCTCTGGGCATGGCTGAGGGAATAGCACTGGCACATATCTGGAGTTCTGCCAAAAGCTCACCTTTAGCCAACAGCCTGCCAACTGTGTAGACTGGCCAGGGACCTGCCGTGCCTGTCTGTCTTTTCTCCTATTCGTACACAAATACGACTCACATATTCTTTCTCAAGCATAGAAAAAACACAATACAAGGCCTTTATTTTTCTCTACATTTGGAACTCTTTCCAAGGGTCGAGAGAGACGGGCTGAGGGATTCCCAGGAACTCTTTCCCAAAGCAGCTGGTGAAGTAAGCCCCTCCTCCCTCTGGGGGGTGCTGGTGCCACGTTCTGAAGGAGACCCCCTGGCCGATGCGCATCTAGTCTATAAGGTCCCCGTATTCCAGGTTGTCCAGCTCGTTCTGCATGTGGTCGATGTACTGATTGATCTCCTTCACTCGCTTGCGGTTCCTCATGATCTCATCCTTGTGAATCTGCAGAGTGAAACCAGAGCCAGTGCCGTCAGTCAGAGAGGTGGCCGATATCCTTTACAGAGGCCAGCGTGAAGGGAAGGAAAACTGTCCTTTGAAATCTTCACAGTCTACGTGCCTCATTGACTTCAGAGCCTCCCTGTGTTCTGCTGGCCTCTCTATATGGAGGCAGGAGGTAGAGAAACCATGAAGCACGTGGGTTTGAAAGTCTCCCACCAGGCAATGCTGCCTTCACAGTGGAATCCTACAGTCCTTAGCCTGCTTGCTGTCTAAACCATTTCCTTCCTTGTTGGAAATAGCATGTACTACGTAGGGAAGATTCCCACGTTCTGTGGCCAGTAGCTAGAAAAGCTGGCCCAGTCTGGTAGGACGGGTTGGCATTTACTCACCTTGTCTACTAACTGTGCACACCAAGAGTTGATCCCTGTCACCAGCTCATCCTCTCGATTGTCAATCTTCAGGAGGTGGATGTCATGCGATACTCCGACAGCATTAACAATCGTGTCTTTGTCGACAAAAAGCTGGTAAGCAAGAAGGCCAAAGGAGATCGTGTGTGTCATTAAGGCCTGAGCACAAAGTCAGGGAGCTGCATAGATAAGGGGCCGCGGGAGTCCCCCTGGCTGCCCAGGCTGGGCCTGCTGGAAAGCCCACCTTTCTAGTGGTACACTTTGTGCCAGCTCATCCTCGGGTGACAGCTACCTCCCCCACCCCGAGCAGTGGCAGGTGCTCCTCTGCAGTCCTCATTGGGAGCATGTTTTCTCCAGGGAGAAGGCAGATGGCAGCCAGGGTGACCTCACTCGGGACATCTGTTCTCACAAAGCTGCTTTCTCAGGGCTTCTCAAGTCTGTGGGCTGTCCCCAAACTTTGCCAGTGGCTGAGACGTGGGAGGCTGGCTGAGGGTCTCAAGACTGGTCCACCAGTGGGCCCTGCTAACCGTCAGGTGGTCACCTGACATTCGTGTCTCCATTGCTGCTCCTAGCAACAACATCTAAACCTGGGTTTCATTTGAGGTCTCTGCTGTCTCTTGTTCCTGACCTTGTTTACTGCCTTATAAAAAGTTGTTATAGGCTAGGCCCAGTGGCGCAGGCCTGTAATCCTAGTGGCTCGGGAGGCGGAGGCCGGAGGATCACAAGTTCGAGACCAGAGGCTGTCTGCGTAACTTAGCAAGACCCTGTCTCAAAAAGTAAAAAAATGGGCTGAGGGTGCAGCTCAGTGGCCCAGCACTTGCAAAGCATGCAGGTGTGAGGCCCTGGGTTCAACCCCCAGTACCGAAAAAAAAAAAAAGTTACAACCGCCCACCCTCTGGTCGGCCTGGCTGGTTCTAGGTGTTGATGCCATGGTTGGCTGTGCCTAGAATGGGTAAAATCAAGTGGAGTCACTTCCCAGAGCAGGGGAGGGAGGTTGAACCCTTAGCATGCAGTGCTTCCTCTTGGAATCTGAGGCACTGTTTAAAGCCAAGAATAGTGAAGGACCTAACTTTTCTATGTTGTAGAGAGGACTGCAAGTGGAAGGTATACAGGTGGAGCATCTCTTACCCGAAATGCTTGGGACCAGAAGTGTTTTCGATTTCACAGTTTTTCAGATTTTGGAATATTTGCATAGACTTTTTGAGCATCCTTAATCAGAAAATCTGAAATCCCAGATGCTCTGAAATCTGTTTCAGATTTTCAGCTTAGGGATGAGCGAACTGTAATGTTTTGTTTTGTTTTTCTATCGTAGCAGTTAACTTAGTGGCCTCCAAAATATGCTCTGTGGATCTTTGTCTTCCTTGGTTTTCCAACTTATTTGGCCACAGACTCCACTTTTTGAACTGTGTCTGTGGGATGCTGGTTTTCCACTGAATCCCATGGGAGAAAAGCCAGGTTAGCTGATATGGGGAATGGGGTGGCTGGGGACCAATTAGCACAATCAAGTGGTAGAAGGGGCAGGAAGTCATTAAGTGCTCCATGTGTGCCAGCCTCTGGGATGGGTTCAAAGATGAGGAAAACTTGCCTGTGCTGAGCCTCAGATGGCCAGCTCAGGAGAGGGTATCCTGGTTATTTTTGAAACAGCTATAACCACAGGATCAACCCATTGTGAGAGGTTGTCATTCTTCGTTTTAGAAAGTGAGTCAGCTCATCTCTTAAGCCCTCCTCTCATAGAATTTGACTACGTAGACAGTGGCTTCAGAGGCCACGAGACACAGCAGAACGTCTGCTTAGAACAGGAGTTAGACTTGTTTATGAAAAACACAGCACATATGTGAAAATGCAGACCAAAGTAATCTAGTTTAAATAAATTCTCGTGTTTTTGGGGGGGAGGTGGTGTTTGTTGAGGTGTGGGGGGATGTTTCACAATGTGGCCCTGGCTGTCCTCGAACTCCTGACCTCAAGTGATCTTCCTGTCTCAGCCATCCAAGTGGCTAAAGAAATTATTTTAAAATGCAAGTTACAAGTTGTTTCTGGACTTCAAGTGGCCTAGAGTGGTGGCTACTTGAGTTTTCCCTCTCACGGGTAGAATATTCTGATTCCCCTCCTGTTTCTGCAGGTGGAAAGCACTAGGTTAGAGACAGGGACTTGTGAAAGCCTGAGAGGAGCTGTGGCTGTGCCTGGCTCCCTGAGCTGGCCCACCCTGTTCTGTGGCCCGTGCAGCTGTAAAGACACATTTCTTTCAAGGCTACTTTTCAAGGGAGACTTTTGAGAAGGGCATAGCTGGTACCTCTCCCTAGGAACACTGTGCTGCTGGTGGCTTAGGATTTGCTGTCTCATGGCATGTGGGATCAGATCATCCTGTCAGACCTGGTGACCCTGTGGCCCCCTCTGCCACACAAGGAACCAGTTGACCTGACAGGGCAGGGACTTGTGCTGAGGGGGACTTGTGCTTCCCAGTGCCAGTGGAATTTTGTTGCAGCTGCCCTATCTGTGGACTACTGACTTGGGTCAGACCCACTGTCCCTTGAGCAGACTCTGGGGACTCACAAGTTCTCCCCAAGGCCTAGGTGTGAACACCGGCCCTGCTCTCACAGCTGGACCCCCACATGGCTGTTTAGAGCCCTTGGCAGTGCATCTGCCATCCCTGCCACCTTCTCAACAGGCAGCTGGGGCTGCCAAGCCCAGCTAGGCCTTCCTGGCCAGCAGCCCCAGCTCTCTCCTTAGTGCGTACATTCTGTTGTCTTGAGCATTCACACCTGGGGCAGACTGGGACCCATATGTGGCCTGAGCTGGTGCCAATCACTCAGTTGGTTGTGAGGAGTCTTAGAGATAACCCCAACAGTGTGACTTCTTAATCAGGATCTGCTCAGTGGTCACTTGTTGTTGTTGTTGTTAGGTGCCGTTGAGTCGGTATCCGACTCATAGCGACCCTCATAGGGTTTTCAATGGCTGATTGTTTCGGGATTGCATTGGGAGTGGATTGCCAGGTCCTTCTCCCATTTTTGCGGTGCTGGGAATTGAACTCTGGACCTCAGAGACTGCAGCGCAGCGCTCTACCAACTGAGCTAAATCCCAGCCCCAACTGAGCTAAATCCCAGCCCCAGTGGTCACTAGGTAACACAAACTAGACTTTTGTCATCCATGGCCCTCTTCCTCCTCTGAACACTCCCCTCTTGCTGTAGGCTCAAGGGACATTATATGAAAGGCTTTCAGTCAGACTTCCTGGGTTCAAATCTACTGCTTGGGAAGGTTAATCTCTGGGCCTCAGTTTCCTCCTTTGTTAAGGGAACCATAATGGCGCCTACTTCTCCATGTCCATATGCAGACTGAACATGGCTAGGCTGCAGCTGTTCCCAAGAGGGCAGAGGTTCCCACCGGCTGTTGCCATGTGTCCTTGAGAGCAGTACTCCACACACACCTGCCAGCGAGCCCAAGCAGCCCCCAGCTCTGCGGCAGAGCCCTGTGGCCCAGTGCCAAGTGTGCCCCCAGAACGTGTGGTCTATGGTAAAGGGCATAGCGCCAGCTCTGTAGTCATGGCCTGGCCTCCATGTCTATCAGATCCACGTCTGAAGCAGATCCAGTCCTTGTGAGCTGTGCCGCCTTGGGCATTTGACTAAGCTGCTCTGAGTTCCAGCCTTACCCAGTCTTCCCATCTGTAACTTAGCGTGATGATGGTGCTTCGTTTGGTGAGTAAATAAGGTCACATGTGGTCACCAGGCGGGACAGGTGAGCCCCAGTGAGGGAGTGAGGGAGCCCTGCGTCACCAGCGGCTGCTTGGTACTGAGTGTCTGGGGAGCCGTAAGAACAGTGTCACGTTGCACCAGGCAGAGCCAGCTGGGCAGAAGGGCAGGCTGGCCACTGGAAGTGCCAATACAACCTCTCTGCCTATGGCGTGCAGGGCCCGTCTTCTGTGTCCCAGTCGGTAGGGAGGGAGCATGTTTCAGTGCTGTGCCCCCTGGGTGTCACAGACCTTGAACTCTGCCACTCCGGGAGGGGAGTTCCCGAGTGGGCTGTCTCTGGGGACACTTACTTCCTGGCTTGGGGAGGGTGGAATTTCCCTGTGCCTGCTCAGCAATTAGCCACACTTGGTGGCTACAGACAGAAAGCTGGTGTCACAGTGGATCTGCCATCACACTGCCGTGCTGGGGTCTGTCAGCCGCAGGACAGAGGGCAAGGGGAGTCGGGGGCCACTAGTCCTCCACCTGCAGGACTCAGCCCTGCACCTGACAGACAAGAGGCGTGGTGAATGCACATTCTCACCCCCATCCCACATACCACTCCCAGTATTTACACTGGACGCTTGCTTGCATGGGAGACCCGTGGTGCTAAGGCCACCCCTGCCCTCCCTACCGAGCTTATATGTGGTGTGAATAGCCACAGAAGCAAATCTGCAGGAACCAGAGAGTTTGGAACTGGGATAAGGCTCTGAGCTGATAAATGGGGTGCATGATGGAGGGACAGTGGTTTTCAGGAACGTGATAAGGGAAGGTCTCCCCAAGGAGTTGACATTTGAGCTGAGATGTAAATGACAAGGACGAACCAGGCACATGGACACCTAAGGGAAGAACACATCTGTCAGACGGAGTGTCAGCTGAAAGGAGTGAGCCTGGGAAGCTGGAGAATGGTGCAGAGGCAGCGCACCAGGGGCCAGGGCCAAGGGAGGCAGCCTCGTCCTGAGGGCCTGGTGCCTATGGCTAAGAACTTAGTGTAGGTCCTGGCAAGTCAAGGCAGTGGCAGGAGTCATACAAAAGTGCAAAATGGCCTGGCTTGGGTTTTCAAAGACCCCTCTGTGTGCATGTGGACAACAGCCTGTAAGAGAGCAGCAACAAGGCCTGCAGGGCAGGCAGTGGCTGGCGTGGTGGTAGCGTGCCGTGGCGAGCACATGAGGAGCTGGCGATGGGATGAGTGAGGCACGAGTGAAACCAGGCACCTGAGGGGAAATTCTTGGGCCCGGGCCCTTGCGTCCAGCCTGCATCCCTTCCCAGAGACAGATGCACACTGCTGGAGTCCCGCATAGACTCAGATTGAGCCTCCTCAGCACGCAGACACAACGACAGAGCCAGGCGCCTAGGCTGCCCTGGTGATCCCCTGACCGTTCATCACTGGTAGCACCAGTAGAAACTGGGGCAGCATCGTCCTGGGCCAGAAATGATGCTTGGGGGTGGTTCCAGTACCCCAGTAGTACTTCTCATTGTAGACTCTAAGGTTAGGACTTCTAGGAAATCTCAGACTTTAACCTCCACTTCTAACTGCCTCCCTTAAAAAGTGCTGAAAGACCCCACAAAACTGAACTTTTGGAAACCAGCCTGTTGGAAAACTGAAACCATCTAATCAACATGAACTCCTCTTTACTTAGGCCCCACCGTGTGCCCTTACAGGTGCCTTATTTGTTAGCCTATTTCATCCACCCGGCTGGGATTTAGCTCAGTTGTTAGAGCGCTGTGCTGCAGTCTCTGAGGTCCCAAGTTCAATTCCCAGCACCGCAAAAATGGGAGAAGGACCTGGCAAACCACTCCCAAGGAAATCCTGAAACAGCCATTGAAAACCCTGAGGGTTGCTATGAGTAGGATACCGACTCGATGGCACCTAACAACAACATTTCATCCACCAACAATCCTGCAAAGCAGGCTACTGTCTCTTTTTGCAGGTGGGGAAAGAGGCACCAGGAGACTGTCAGCTAATATGAGCCTTGGAGTTGGGCTCTCCTGCCCACCCTGCTTACCAGATCCTGCCCACTGCACCCTAGCCACATTCACCACACCCAGGCCTCATCCTGTTTGCCCTGCCCATCGCGCCACAAGCCCCGGACTCACAGCCCGCACATCGTCAGGCAGGTCCTCGTCCAGCTCGCCCTTGAGGACCTTCTCCAGGGTGTTGATGGCGACCTCCAGGAGCTTCTCATGGTGGTGGTTCTCCAGGTCTCGGCACTGAGCCATCGTGCCGCTGTGAGTCAAGCAAAACCGCGCGCAAAGCGAGCCGAGCGCCGCCAGGGCTGCGGCCTCGGACCATGCGGAGGTTGGTCTTAGCTAGAAAGAACAGACTTTAAGGGCCCAAGATGAACTCTGAGGTGCCAAGAGGCATCATCGCCGTCACAGCGCCACCCACATGCACCAAATCCCATGGCCATCCCCAACTCCCGCACCTTCACCCCTGCCCTACACCTGTCATCACTGTTCCTCAGGGTCCAGCTCACCTCAGTGTCCCTCTCTCATCCACTTCTCCACCCCACCATCTCCCAACTGGACCCTGCAGTGGACCCTGCTGGTCTCCTAGCCCCTGGCCCCTTCTAGCCACAGCAGCAAGAGTAAGCTTAAGGCTGTAGGTAGCTGGGACCCATCTGCCCCTGGTTAAAGCTCCCAGGACATTCAGCTCTGACATGGCCCGAAGTCTTCCTCTGGGAAGTCGGCTTCTCTGGCCCACTTTAAGGGCTTTTGCACAGCCTCCCTCCTCGGCCTGGAATATCTCCCACCCTTTCCTGGTTCCTGTGGCCACCTGCAGTTCTTCACTTAATGGACCCTCGCTCAGGAAGGCTCATGGCCCTGGCCTCTGGGTTGGCTGCCACTCACTTGGTACCTTGGGTACCACTGGTTACCTCCACAACTTCCGTCTGCCTGCTGGACTCTGAGCCCCAGGAGGGCAAGATCAGGGAATGCTTCCGGGGTGGAGCTCAGCAGTTTGTCCCCCATGTGTCAGGGCCCTGAGTTCAGGTGGCAGAAGGGCTGACCATACTTCAAATGCCGGCTTCTAACCTTAACATTTAACCTGATGCACTCATCTTCATTTGTCGGTGTCTTCAGCACAGATGTTGTCTTACCCTCAGAGGGTGTGGGCCTGCGGCGCAGGCCAGCAGTGACTCTGAGTGTCATCTCCCCATGAACATCACCCAGGAGAACAGACATGCCCGGACTCTTTTGCACAGCGGTCCCTCTGGGCCTCCACACCGTCACTCTAACAAGGCCACCATTGTGGAGTGTTGGGAAACTCCCTCAGACCCCATGCAACATTCTTTTGAACATTTTATGTGGTTGCCAAATCTACATCCTTTGAAAGGGAGCTTTTTCTTTGGTGGAAAACTGGAGGTTTTACCTTCCTCTAATTTCAAAGGTGGTGATCCCCATTAAGTAGGCGCCTGTGGTGAATTTAAATATCCTCTTGGGGGAGGTGTAGATCTTTCTGCAAATCAGAAAGGTGTAGATTGCTCTGTGAATCAAACAGGGAGTAGGTATTTCTGGTAAAAAAATGAAGTATGATATGGAATGCTGACTTTACTATCTCTGCCAACGTGTTTAGGACACTGGTAGCAGTGAGAGGGACAGGGGTGTGACCCTGCAGATGGCCACCAGGAAGGGGAGCCCACTTATTTGCATCCTGCTTAGTTTCTAAAGAAGCTTTACCCTTCCCTGCCTTTCTTTAAAAGCACAGGCCCCTCTTACCCCGCTCCTCCAGAGGCCAAGACAAACCCAGGGGCCTGTAGCGCCTCCCTAGGTGGGGGTCATCACAGAAAGGATATAGGCTTTGGACATTTTCAATAAAGAGTCCTACCAAGTCGATGATATTCCTTTCAAACATGTTTATAGTCTCCTGGAAATGATAAAGAACACAGATAACATGCGTATTCAGATCCTTTCAGCCAGAGCAGAAGGCGTTGCTTAGAACTTAGCACATGCCTCCTCTGATCCAAGACCTTCAGAGGTAAACATCACCCACCTTGGCCTTCTGGGGAAGACGGCTGACAATTGACTTCTCTCTCTCCAGAGCTCTGTGGCTCTCCGGCGTTGACTGACTACCCATTGCCTCTGGGCCTTTAATGCTTTAATGCTGTCCCTCTGCCAGGAGCTCTGTCCCAGTCTTACTCCCCTCATCCCCAGAACTAACTCCGTCCTTTTGGGTTTCTTAGTGGCATTTGTCTGTCACCTCCAGAGAAACAGTGGAGGGTGCTATCAAGAGCTAGGCCTGCCACTGTGTGTTACTTGGGGAAAGACATTTAACCTCCCTGGACCTCTAGTTCCTCATCTGTGAGGTGGGTTCCCTGCACGGACCTGTCTCATGGCGTTACAGTGGGGTAAATGAGCCTTCACTCAAAAGGCTTTGCACGGAACCTGGCAGAGAGGACATCTTCAGGACTGCTGGCTGTTACCCCAGACCTCTCACCGTTATCTGCTATTTCCCAGGGCTTAGCAAGGCACCTGGGGCCTCAGCAGGCCTCAGTGTTGACTGAGGGAACGATGGAAGATGCGATGGTGAGGCCTGCTCTCCTGGGAGCCCCCTCCCCTGATCTGCCGTAGACTGCAGGGTGGGCCAAGGGTGCAGGGCATCCACAGAAGCCTGAGGACTCTTAGCAGGCTGAGCAAATTAGACAATTTTCACATCTGTGTAGGCACTGTTGTAGTAAATAAGAACCAGGTCACTGAAAAGCACGACTCCGTCAGCCTCTTGGCTGCTGATAATCCTGGTAGGGCACTGCATGGATCTGGGAAGCGTTTGGATGCAGAAAAGCAATCTCCCTGCTTGAAAGGTTGGGAGCCACCAGTGGCCCTCCCCAGGCTTTGCACTGCTTCTGCAGTACTCGAGCATTCCCCGGCAGGGAGCGAGCGGCTGCTGTGCAATGTAATGGCGAAATCTATCCCGAGTCTGAGGTGTCACTTGACGTGTGAGGAATTGATTAGGCGCTATCTCTTGGCCCAGCTATGGCAGCATCTGATGAGGTTCAATTCATCACACCGCTTCCGACTCTCAGCCTCTGCTGCCTGTGAACATGCACGTCACCCTGGCTGCTAACGCGTTTTAGACAGCAGCGCTTTTCATTTACCCTCCTTGGAGCTGAGCAGCAGGCTCCTCACATCACCCGGGAGACAGCAACCACAGGCTGTGATGTGGAGGAGGCTTTGTTTGGTCCCAAAGTGGAGGTCCACAGTACCCGCGCTGCTCCTTGGGTCTAATCAAAAACCTCTCTCTGCTTAGCCTCTGGGCTCTTTCCAGGATGGGGGCGGGAGAGAACATTCCAGAGGGATAAGTCCATCTCTCATTCGCCAAAAAAGTCACTTCTTACCTAAATGAGTATGATGCATTAAAAGCAGGGGGTGGAGGTGTAACTCAGTGGTAAAGTGCTTGCCTGGCATGTGTGAGACCCTGGTTTCCATCCCTAGCACCACCACCACCACCACCACCACCCACACCGACCCACCCACCCACCCACACCCACACCCACACACCTCCCCCCAGTATTAAAAGCAAACTCAGGACTGATGAGCAAGAAAGCTCCAGTGTGACCCATTGGACCACACTGGACACTTCCAATGGAGCAGTCTGGAGAGGCTGTGGTTGCAAGTGGTTCTGCGGCTCTATCACTGGGTTCCTGCATCTGTTGCCCTGGCCGGGCCTCACCTCCAGCTGTTCCACCAGCTGCATTTCCAGTGTCATGAGCATGTTGAACAGCTCAGTGATGTCCTCACTGCACTCTACTATCTTGCTCTCGATGTTGGGCAGGTCAGACTCTTCTCGGATGGCGTTTAGAATCTGAAACAAAAGCCTGTGATTTAGGAATCAACCATTAAGCACAGTTAGTTAGCGGTAGGCAGTGATTTGGTTTTATGGGTAAAAATATGGACTCTGGGGTTGAGTTGCCCAAGTTCAAGTCTCAGCTCTGCCATTTGCCAGCTCTGTGAGCTTGTAGAAACTACCTGCCGCTCAGCAGATTATTTTGAGATAAAGGTGCTTGAAAAGCAGCAGGTGCAAGAAGGGCACTCTGACCTCTCTTTTCCTCCCTGAAAGCAGGAGATGAAACTCCCATGGGGAAGGTGCCCTCCCGTACCAGGAGGAAGGAAGACATTCTTATCACCATAGACATGAGTCAAGGCCACGAGAAATCTGTACCGATGAACCTTGTTAAGCTAACTCTTATCTGCCTTGTCACTTCTCCGTCATTATCTGCCCCAGCCAGGTCCTTTGTCCTGTCTTGTCCTCACATATTAACACGATTTTTCCAATCTGGTACAGTTATGTGCCATACAATGTTGTTTCAGCAGATGACATACCACATATTCAGTTGATTAAGATTATAATGAAGCTGAAAATTCCTATCATGTAGTGATATCACAGTCAGTTCACTTGCGTACATCCTATGATGTTTGCACAATGATAAAATCACCTAATGACACATTTCTCAGAACGTATCACTATTATAAAGTGATGCATGCCCATATATCAAGCTTTCAGCCCTAACTGCTTCTTTGAGTCTTCCTTTCGCTTGTGAGTGCATCCATGTACATGTAAAACTTGCAAAATAAAATTTCCAGCCTGGAGATTTAGCTCAATGGTACAGTCCTTGCCTAGCATGTGTGAGACCCTGGGTTGATCCCCAGCACCACAAAAATAGAGAATGCGAGAGCATGCACGAGAGAGAAAGGTTTATTTAGTTCATAGGTTCAAAGGCTGAAGTACAAGGTCAATTGGCTCCATATGTTCAACCTCCCCTGAGGCCATGTGGCTGCATCAGAACATGGTAGATAGTATTAAACAACAGGAGCATGTGCAAGAGTGTCTAGTGACATGTATGCAGAAGGGGTCATGTGGCAAAAGAGGAGGCAAGAGAGGAGCTGAGGGCTGAGAAAGCAGAACTTGCTTTATAACAACCTGCTCTAGAAGTAAGCAGTCCAGTCCCATGAGGGCAAGAAAAGCGTTAATTCTTCCAATGTACCAGGTCACTTTCTAAAGGCAGCACCTCCCAAAACCACCGCACTGGGGACCAAGCTTCAGTGTGAGTTTGAGCTGTGACAAACTATATCCAAACCATAGCAGAAAGATAATTCCAGTTTTTTTTTTTTTTCCCAAGTACCAGGAGGTTGAACCCAGGGCTTTGCACATGTTAGGCAAGCACTCTACCAGTGAGCTACATCCGGGCCCTTTTTTTAAAATTTTTTATTTTGACACAAGCCTCAACCTCTGGCTTTGAATTCATGATCCTTCTGCCTCGGCCTCCAAAGTTGGTGGAATCACAGGTGTGTGCCACAGTGCACAGCGACAATTCCAAACTTTGATGGAATCAAGGGAACCCACAAAGAGCAAGTGAAAACCATTGGTAAATAGATACACAACCATTTGAAGTGAGGTGGTGCTCATGGGCTGGTGAGTAACCTGCGGGTCAAGTAGTCCTCCATACCAACTGTTCATCAGCAAAGGCCTGAGAACATGACCAGCACCAATGCAATGTCAGCTTGTTCCTATTGATACTTGGTATTCGTCATGAAGCAGAATGGAGTAACTAGGCGTGAGTCAGTGGGCAAGGATACATACATTTGCTCTCCGACTGAAAAGAAACCAGGCTCAATTTCTACCTGAAGCTCTACATGAAGACCAGTTCCCAATGGAGTAAAGATTCAAATGTGAAAAGTAAAACCATAAATGTACTAGAAGAAAACATGGGAGATCTTTAATAAATAATCTTAGAGCAGAGAAGTCCTTTCCAAGTACAATCAGAAGAAAAGATGGATAAATTGTATTACATAAAAGAAATTATGGCCTGGGGGTGGGGGCCAATAGTAAAGCACCTACCTTTTGTGAAGTCCCTGCACTGCAAAAATAAATACATAAATAAAAATTTAAAATTCTAAATGGCAAAATCACCATAAACGATTTGGCAAGATGAAAAGATAAAACAAAAAACTGGGAAAAATACTTTCAAATCATTTCACAGACACAGGGCTAATATTTTAATCTATAAAGAGATACTACAAAGTCATAATTTTTAAAAAGGGGGAAGAGAAGGAGGGGGAAAGAGAGAGAGAGAGAGAGAGAGAGAGAGAGAGAGAGAGAGAGAAAGAGAGAGAGAGAGAGGTCTAAATACCTAGTAGAAAAAATGAGTAAGGACAAAATATAAGAATAAATAGTTCTGCCAGGCATGGTGGCACACGCCTGCAATCCCAGTGACTTGGGAAGTGGAGGCAGGAGGATCACAAGTTCAAGACCAGAAGTAGTCTGTATAATTTATCGATACCCTATCTTAAAAAAAAGTAAAAAAATGGGCTGAGGGTGCAGCTCAGTGGTACAGCACCAGCAAAGCATGCAAGCATGAGGCCCTGGGTTCAACCCCCAGTACTGCAAAAAAATTAAATAAATAAATAAATAAATATAACAAAATAAATAGTTCCTAGAATAAGAAATGTAAATGGTTGTAAAGCAGATGCTGCTCCCCCCATCTAAAGGGAAAATAAATACATACTAAAGCACACCAGCCTGCAGCGGTAGCCCTGTGGCATCCGATCCCGTCAGATCTCAGAAGCTAAGCAGGGTCGGGCCTGGTTAGTATCTGGATGGAGACCACCTGGGAACACCAGAAGCTGTAGGTTTGGGAGAAGGACCTGGCAACCCCCTCCCAAAATCAATCTGCCACTGAAAACCCTATGAACAGCAGAGAAGCACTGACAATAGTATTTCCCCTGTTGTACAGAGGGTTGCTATGAGTCGGATACCGACTCGACGGCACCTAACAACAACAACAACAACAAAGCACACCATGGGAGAAGGATGTGGCAATCCACTCCCTAGGCCATCCACTCCCGAAACAGCCATTGAAAACCCTATGAGGGTGGCTATGAGTCGGACACTACTTGATGGCACCTAACAACAACAACAAAGGCACACCAGTTTGGCAAAGGTGATAAGCTTATGAGGCTAGCCTGACTTAGGAGTGGGCAGTCTAGGGAAGGAACAAGCTCTGGGTGTGCAGTTGGACAGTAACCATTAAAAGGACCAATGTGCAGGTCTATTTCTAGGACTTCATCCTACAGGTCACACTTGCACCAACTTACTCATTGCAACACTGCTTCAAAGAACAAAAGGCTGGGAAACCCCTAATTGTTCATGGTTGGGGACCAGCTAAATAAATTCTGCCTCATTTATGCAATGATATATCCTATAGCTATTAAAAAAATAAAACAAGTTTTTTGTTTTGTCTTTTTTTTTTTTTTTTTTTTTTGCGGTACTGGGGGTTGAACCCAGGGCCTCTCGCTTGCATGCTTTGCAAGTGCTGGACCACTGAGCTGCACCCCCAGCCCATTTTTTACTTTTTGAGACAGGGTCTGCTGAGTTTCTCAGACTACTTCTGGTCTCGAAGTTGGGATCTTCCTTCCTCTACCTCCCGAGCAGCTGGGATTCTAGGCGAGTGCCACTGTGCCCAACTTGTTTTGTTTTGTTTTTTAAAAGACAGGTCCTTATTATGTGGCTCAGGCTGGCCCTGAACTTGTGATTCTGTTGCCTCAGCCTCCAGAGTAAGCAACTGTCCAGTTTTGGAAGGCCCTCCAGATGCAGGGATAACAGTGAAATGCAGAACAGTGCTCAGTGTGCTCTGCCCACCACACACAGGGGCTGGAAGAGGAATGACTGGGTCCCCTGGGGACCCTCTCTCTTCCCTGCCATGTGAATGGAGCACCTTTTCAAAACGGAACTGGAGGATTCAAGCACTGGTGGTCCTTCTTCCACGCTGACTTTGCTCCCAGCGGTGCACAGGCCTCCTCTGCCTGTCTTCTCAGGGAAGCTCTGCAGGGTGGGGGTCCCAGCTTCACAAATGAGGCTGGGAGATGGGTCACCAGGAGGGCTCTGCCTCAGCTTCAAGCCTTATCTGACGGCAGTGTGACCCCAATGGGCATGAGGAGGTGTTGTGTGTGACAAAGAGGCCTAATGAGGTGAGAGGGAGGGCAGCCGGACAAAGCTACAGGAGGGGCCTGTGGGGAGAGGGGTCTGAAGGCTCTCAGAGGTCTTTGGAAGTTCCAGGATGGTGGCCTCAACCTGGGCTGCACATCAGAGGCACCTGGGGAGCTCGGGAAAAATCCCCATGCCAGGGCATGCCCCACACCTGCTGAGTCGGGGTACCCAGGCCTGGGTATAAGCTGTTTCCAGGCCCATGGACTCTATCACATAGGTCGGGCCAGAGCCACTGCCCAGGCTCTCGGAGGAGCTGCCTGTGCTGACGGCAAAGCCCAGGCCCCGAAGCGTGAGTGGCACTTTCTAAGTCAGGCCTGGCCTGGCCCTAGTCTTCCTTCTCCAGAGGGACTTGCTGAGGGGGCCAAGCCCCCGTCTAAACTTCAGAAGGTGCCACTGGCAAACTCGGTTTTTTGAGAAGAAAGAAGTGTTCCTTAGAGTCCCACAAAGATCTGTGATTTGGAGCAGGCTAAGCATTCCCTCTTTAGGCAACAGCCCTTTACTACTGCCCGCCTTCACATCTCGAAGGTACACTGCCTTGAAAACCTACGTCTATATTTTCTATCCTAATAAACTTAGCCTAATAAACTTAGCCTATACTCTATACTGCTGGGATTTAGCTCAGTTGGTAGAGCGCTGCGCTGCAGTCTCTGAGGTCCTGAGTTCAATTCCCAGCACCGCAAAAAATGGGAGAAGGGCCTGGCAATCCACTCCCAAGGCAATCCCGAAACAGTCAGCCATTGAAAACCCTATGAGGGTCGCTATGAGTTGGATACTGACTCGACAGCACCTAACAACAACAACAACAATACTCTATACTCCCTGCAGCCATAGCCCTGTGACATCTGATCCCATCAGATCTCGGAAGCTAAGCAGTGTTGGACTTGGTTAGTACTTAGATGGGAGACCCTCTGAGAACACCAGGTGCTGTACGCTTGGGAGAAGGACCCGGCAACCCACTCCCAAAAATCAATCTGCCATCGAAAACCCTATGAACAGCAGAGAAGCACTGACAATAGTGTTTCGCCTATTGTATATAGGCGCTATAAGTCGCTATGAGTTGGATACCGACTCTATGGTGCCTAACAACAACAACAACATACTCTATACTACCAAAAAGAAAAAAAATCCTCTCTTTAAACAAGGCTACCTAAGCCAGGCACAGTGGCATGCATCTGTGGTCCATGCATCCAAAACCTCCCGGCCCCAGGGACCAGGGAAGAAAAGTCTGGGAGAAAGTGGCAGGACAGGGACTGGGGGACTGGAACTGTACCCTGCCCAGCCAAAGAGGACAACTCTGATGACCACACCCTCCAGAGAAGTTGGCAGTCACACTGTTCCTGTGAAATCCTCTCATTTCCACTGTCAGCAGGATATTCAAAGCTTTTTTTCCCCTACTACTAAGAGTTGAACCCAGGGCCTCACAGATGGCAGGCAAGCACTCAACCATTGAGCCACACCCCTAGCCTTTTAAAATTTTTATTTATTTATCTATTTTTTGTGGTACTGGGGGCTGGGGTTGTAGCCAGGGCCTCATGAATATTTTGCAAGTGCTCTACCATTAAGCTGTACCCCAGCCCATTTTTCACTTTTTATTTTGAGACAGTATCACTAAGTTACACAGGCTGCCTCAGGCATTGAACTTGTGATCCTCCTGCCTCTGCCTCCAGAGTCACTGGAATTATAATTGTGTGCTGTTATGCCCAGCATTTGGTTGTTGTTTTGTTTTGTTTTGTTTTGAGACAGAGTCTTACTGTGTAGCCCAGGCTGGCCTAGAACTCACTTTGTAGCCCAGGCTGGCCTTAAACTCCTAATCCTCCTGCCTTAGCCTCCCAAGTGCTGGGATTATAAGAGTGTGCTATCATGCCTGGCTTCAAAACATTTTAAAACCCTCCACAGGCCAAATAAAATCCATACGGTAGCCAAACGTGCCCCTCCGACAACAGTTTTAAACTTCTGGTAGAATTCGGTTATACCCCTCCTCAGGACAGAATTAAATCACACAGAATGTGAGGCCCTGTTAGTGAGGCCCACGAGGCAAAGGCGAGGCTACAGGATCGGGGAGGGCTGGGAAGTGTGTGGGAATCGGTCACCTACTCTACTGCACCTGAACTGATATTATTGGGGGACTGTGCTTTGCTTTAAACAGTTCTCAGCCATGAGGGACTTTATGAGCTCCTTGAAACCTCTTGTGCTAGAGGCCAACCTGTGAGTGTGACCAGATTTTGAGGAGAAAGAAGGTCCATAGTATTCCTTAGAGTCTCACAAAGATCTGTGATTTAGAGCAGGTTAATAATCCTCTCTTTAAAAATAAAGCTACCTATGCCAGGCATGGCCATATGCACCTGTGATCCCAGCTATGGGAGAGGCTGAGGCAGAGGATTGCTTGAGCCCAGCCTGGGTAACATAGCAAGACCCTATCTCTAATTAAAAACAACAACAACAACAATAACAACAACAACAGCAGCAGCAGCAAAAGAAACACTTCTCATCAAGTATAAAGACTGGTCCCTTCCTAATGGCCGCTGCTTGGGCCAGGGCCTGAATACCAGGTCCTTCTCCTTTGTTTCTCCTGCAGGTGGGACATCCTTCCTCCATCATACCTGGTCAACTCCGTCCTATAAACTTCAGCCCTCCCTAGACTCCCTGAGGTAAGTGGCCCCAGGAATCCCTAAGGCTCTCTGGCTTTCTTCCCAGGTGCGGAGGGGCTGGCCCTGGGATGAGCACCTCCCTGTTGGGAGCTCCCCAGTGATAGGAACCATGTACACCAGGGCCCCAGCATCCCAGTGCCAGGCACAGAGCGGGGCACAGAAAATACCTGTTAAGTAGGTGATTGAACAGAAGAACGGTAATAGGAGTTGTCATGGTCATCATCATGGTTGTGGTACAAATAATACCATTATTAATACCAGTGGTGATGAGATGTTAAGGGTGGGGATAACCTTGAATTCCAAGCTCATCTTTCTTTTGAATTAATTTTTTAAATTAATTAATTTTTTAAAATTTATGTATTTATTTATTTATTTATTTATTGCGGTACTGGGGGTTGAACCCAGGGCCTGCATGCTTTGCAAGTGCTGGACCACTAAGCTGCATCCCCAGTCCTTTTTTTTTTTTTTTTTTTTACTTTTTGTGACAGGGTCTCGCTAAGTTACGCAGACTGCCCCTGGTCTCGAATTTGCGATCCTCCTGCCTCCACCTCCCAAGCTGCTGGGATTACAGGCATGCGCCACCACACCTGGCTCCTTTTTTAAATTTTGAGACACGTTCTCGCTATGTAACACAGGCTGGCCTCGAACCTGCGACCCTTCTGCCTGTGTCTACAGAGTGCTAGGATTATAAGTATGCACACCCACACCCAACCCAGGGGTATCTTATGTGACAGAGACCCACAAGCCCTGCGCTGGCTCAGTGGCCAAGCAGCAGAGCGCTGTGGTTGGTGGTCCTGGACGGAAGCTGGGCCTTGGCTCTGCCACTTAGCCAAGGCATTACCCCTGGTGAATGGGACAGGGCTGGGCCTCTGGGGTCATCAGAAGGCCCAGGAGTTGCAGCCCCTTAACAGCAGGTGGAGCTCTGGGCACGATGGTGCGGGAGGCGGGAGCCCTACCAGCAGGTGCTTTTCCTCGAACTTGGCAATCTTGAGCTTGCCCCGCTCCTGGTTTTCCTGGATGGCCTCCTGCACGCACTCATTGAAGGTGTCCAGCTCCATTTTCCGTTTCTCCTGCTGCTTCAGGCCGTACTCAAAAATGTTGAGGCAGATGATGACAAATTTGTCCTTGTAGGTGAGTGGCCGTTAAGGAAGCTCAAAGCCATCTCAGGAGCAGGCCTCTAGAGGGCACATCAAAGGTCTGCCACCTCCTGGCTCAGATTGTCAGAGCTTAGACTGTGTGCTGAAGACTGTGTGCAGGATGCTAACCCGTGGTGGTGTGGGGTGCCTTTGGCAAATGAAGCAACTGAGGGACCAGAGGGCTGGGATTTGAGATTCCGAGCATTTCCATTCTCAGCCAGAGGAATTCAGGAATGGAGCTGAAAAGCCTCACCGGAGACTTCCGGAGACTCAGGGATCTAGGAAGGGGCTGGAGTCAGCACTGGCCCCTTGGGCCCAGTGCTTGGCTGCACCAAAGGAAGACCCAGGTCAAAGCAGATGACCCAGGTTCGAGTCCTGGCTCTGCTGCTGAGGGTGGGTCCCAGAAGCAGCACCAGAACCAGGGCTTCTCCTAATCTGCAGCCAAGGGCACAATAGGAGTTGCCACAGAGTCCTTGAGAGGAGCCCTGGGGTCAGGCAGGTGAAGCCCACAGGGCCTTGGGTGATCCTGTGGGGTTCCAAACCAATGCTCAGGAGGTAAAATGACTTGCCCAGAGTCACACAGCCACATAGTCCTCCAGCCGACAGGCAGACCCAGGTCATCTGGAGGAGCCGGTGGCCAGGCCAGGCAGGAGGCCCCGCTGTCTGGCCTACAAGCCCTGTTCCTCACTGCCCTACCTCATTCTCTTTGGGGATTAAGAGAATTCTGGGATTCTGAGTGAATTTCTATCCGGTATGAAAGGTGTCAGATTCAAAACACAGCCAGCTAGGTCAAAACCTGACCAAATGGAGCCCGGGAAGGCTACCAAGGGAGGGTTCTCAGGCAGGATCTGCCTTGTAGCAGGAACTATCACAAGGACAGCCAGGCACTTAATAAGCACCCTTGCCTGCTGGAGTCTCACAACCCCAACCCAGCAACACAGCCTGCAGCCACATGAACAGAACAAATTGTGTCCAGTGATTGCCGGCACTGCGCATGCGCACCACACAGCTACTTTTCTGCAGCTGGGAAACCCCAGCCTTTCCCGTGTTCACCAGACCTGCCCCAGGCCATGCTGCTTTATGCGTGGGTCCCAAGTTGCAATTCTATTTTCATGTTTTATCTCCTAATAACAGTTCCTTTCTTGGATATTTGTCTCCATATTCTCTTGCATGTTGACACCGGGGACAGTGGCTCCACAGACCCCTCTTGGCCTGGCTATCTCATCCCAGAGCCTTTCTTTCAGCTCCAGGATTGCTTGAGTGTACCCCAAGTCCCTCGACTTACCATGTAAGCCCATGGTTTGGCTGTCATGGGCATTACCACATTGACAAGCGTTGACCCCATCCTCAGGATCTGGACACTTGGGGAACAAATTCAGGCTCACAGGCCCCAGAGTCGAACATTCCAACCCTGGCTTCTAATGGAGTGACCTCAGACCAGCCATTTAACCTATCCCAGCTTACAGTGTCCAACCGTACACTAGGGTTACTAATGGCATTCCCGTAATGGGTGCCTGAGGAAATTTTAACTACTGTACACCAGTGCACAGCAGGAATGAGTAATGTGGCTGATATGGAGCCTTGCCATGGATACTCAATTGCTCACTTCTGAAAATCCGACTTGCCAAGAAGCTTGGCAGACCTAGGCCAGGCCAACAGTTATCAATGTGTCCCCTGAAATCTAGATAGTATTTCCCCACTGGCTCAGCTGGCCTGACTGGAATTGGCTCTTGGATACATTGTTGTCGGAGGGGATTTTACCTTCCAGGTTCTCACAGAGAGATGGAGACACTGAGGCTCAGTGCTTAAGAAACTTGCCAAAGGCAGGCTGGTGGGGCTGGGGCCAGGCCAATGCCTGAGAAGGCAGCTAGAAACCGGGAAGGATATGTTTCGAGGAGCTCGCTGACACCAGGCAGGTAGGACAGCTTGTTGCCCTCCACATCCTCAGTATACATGCTGTCAAACAGGAAGGAGCCATTCAAGTGCTCAATGAACGCCATCTGTAGGCAAGCAGGAACACATCCGGGCACAGTTATCCTGAACTGCTCCCTGCAAAGGCCTTGGGGTGGCGAAGGCTTCATGGAGGAGACGGTACACCTGGAAGGCAGGTGTGGGGCATGTTCCAAGCAAGGGGACAGGCACGTGAGGAGGCACAGAGGATCCAGCTGCTGTGGCTTCCAGGAAGTTACCTATGGTTGCATGGAGGGCTGGGGCCTAATGGCAGGGAGGTTAACAGGGTGCAGCCATGAACTCAGCGCCATGCTGACCTAAGGGACTTAAATTGCTTCCACTTGCAATTTCTTTCTTTCTTTTTTTTTTTATTGGAAATTTTTAATGTACACCTTAATGTGATTCATTCTGACATGCTTTTCATTGTGGCATTTCCATATATGCATTTTGATGTACATTATTCATATAGGTTCCCCCTTACCCTCTTGTATGCTTACCCCCCCCCCCCATTTAAGTCTTCTCTATCATTTACTTGGTAATATTTTTCTATATGTCCTTGGGTTCCAGTTCTGTTTAAGATAGAAACTTTTCCTGTAGTGAACTTTGTTTTTATCTTGTCAGAACAATTGCATGCATTTTCTAGACCATTTATATTGACACCATTCTTAGCTTTTTTTTTTTTCATTTTATTTTGATCCGACCTTTGAATAGGATTTTTCCTTCTTATAATTTTGCTTCAGCTCCCATATATGAGTGAGAACACGTGGTGTTTCTCCACTTGCAATTTCTAAAGAAAAGGAGTTGCTGCAACGGACTGCTTTTAACACAGTCTCTCTAACCCTGTGTGTGAGGAGTGGAGGCTGGGCCAAATGGAGCTGGCTTTGTGGGACAGGGACAGGGGCAGAGCAGAGCCAGGGAGAAGGTGTCAGGCCCTGTGGATGCAGCATGATTTACACGTCTCTGGAGTGTGCAGATCCCTGCGGACCTCTGTCTAATGTGGCTGGGTCACTCTCACAGCTAAGCCCGGTGGACGGCCAATCCCTTTCCAAGCAGTACCTTGTGCTCCTCCAGCTTCTCCCGTTTGGCCTGCTCGTCCTCCAGCCGGGCCTGCAGCAGGTTCTCCCGGTGCTTCAGCTCATCAATGCTGTACTGGTGCTTTATCTTCGCCAGCTCTTTCTGATCGGGGGAAACAGGAAATGGCATTGTAACTACGGGACGTTTGGTCCCTCTGAGCCACAGCGACCTCTGCCACCCTGTGGTCTCCTGAGCATAAGCCAGCATCCTATGGGTGGGGGGACCTTTTAGGAAAGCTGGGAAAGCTGTGAGGTCTTGGGGATGAGCATGGATGCTCTCCCTCTGACACCTTCCAGGCATCCTGGGAGTCAGAGGGAAGTCACGGAGTTAGAGGCACCTGAGAACCTGCCCTTGGCCCTGGGCAGCCTGAACTGCTCCTAGCATGCCACAGGGAGACCTCGAGGCTGCCCCCCTGCCCATGCCCCACAGTACCAAGAGGTTTAGGGCTTTGCCCCATGTCAGACAGCACTGTGGACAGGAGAGTTTCAGGATTCCTGCTTAGCAGAACTCTGCTTTTATGATTTTTTGCTTATTGTTTATCTTGATGGTTTTAGGCAGGTCTCTGAATGGTGGAAGGAGCCTTCATTTGCTTATGGTACAACGGGGACACCCAGGCTGTGCTACTTGCCCTTGAGCGAAATTTCTGAGGGCCCAGAGACAATGCCTGGAAGGGGCTTTGGTATTGCACAGTGTTAAGCTATTCTGTTGTTTTAGACTTTTATTTTCAATGCTAGAGATAGAACCCAGGGCCTTACACATGCTGGATGAGCACTCTACCACTGAGCTACATCTCCAGCCCTTGTCCTGCACTTGTATAATGGGACAACCAAAATACGTCTTTGGCCTACTCCGAGCTTTTGAGCCCATGTTGTGTTTCAAATTATTGTCTAAGTAAAAAAAAAAAAAAAAAGCATATGCTGTCTAAATGACCACAATAAGACTGTGTGCTATTTCTTGCACAGCACACAGCCCCATGGCCATCTGATAGCCATAGCCTATTTTCCAGATGAAAATGTTGAGATGTCCAGATGAAAACTTATGAGTTTAGAATTAGAAACCTCAGATTCTAGCCAGGCATGGTTGTGCATGCCTGTAATCTCAACATCTGAGAGGCTGAGGCAGGAGGATTGTCACAAGTTCAAGGCCAGCCTGGGCTACATAGCAAGTTTCAAGACATCCGGGGCTGTACAATGAGACTTTGTCTCAAGCAAGCAAGCAAACAAACATCTCTTGTGCTATTATAGGACAAGGGAAAGCCCATAGACAGTGTAGGGAGCAGTTTTCTGACCCCATGCCATCTCTGTGAATCTCCAATGAAGGTTCCACCAGGTGGAAGATTTGGCACTTGGAAGGCAACTTGTCCCTTGGGGTTAGGCCTTCCTCCTGGGTGACATGGCCTCTCCTGGGTGCCCCCTAAACAAGTGACAGTGCCCCACACCCAGGTCCTTCTCTCCCCAGGAAAGGCACCAGCTTTACATGAGAAGGAGCATGTAAGTCAACACCTTTTGGCCTCCTAGGTACCTGACACACAGGGACTTCCTGGTCCTGCCATCAATGTTGTTGTTAGGTGCCCTCAAGTCAGTATCTGACTCATAGAGACCCTCATAGGGTTTTCAATGGCTGACTGTATCAGGATTGCCTTGGGAATGGATTGCCAGGCTCTTCTCCCATTTTTGCAGTGCTGGGAATTGAACTCGGGACCTCAGAGACTGCAGCGCAGTGTTCTACCAACTGAGCTAACTCCCAGCCCAGTCCTGCCATCAAGGGCCTCACAAATTGGCCCAGATTCTCTTTTTCTTCTTTTTTCACAGACAGATTACCCTGCAAAGAAGCAGGCAAAAGGGGACCCACATGTGACAGGGGAGTGGGGACAGAGGCAGTCAGTGGGCAGAGGAGGGACTCTCCATGCCATGGCTGGTCATCCATGGGGAAGGGCTCTCTGGCTGTGAGCCCAGGCAAGTCACCTTGCATGTGTCAGCTTCGGCATCAGAAAGCTGGGGAAGGGAGCAGCTGGTGGTGAAAACAATGGGAAAAATGCCACATGCTGGGCATGGAAATGCTCACCAACAGATAGCTAAGAACCCTGCTCCTGAGGCAGACTTGGGGTGAGTCTGGCTCTGCCACTGGCTGGTGGTCCTGGCAATGTACTTGCTGCCTCTCCTTTAGCATCCTCAACATTTTCATCTGGAAAACAGGCTATGGCTGTCAGATGGCCATGGGGCTGTGTGCTGTGCAAGAAACAGCCCAGGAGGACTCTGCTGGCATCGCTGGGACAGAGGCAGGCAGGGCGCTAAGAGGGAAGGAGTTGTCCTTTCTCTCCTCCTAGCTGTGGATCACTTCATGAAACCAGGGCTCCTGAAGATTGTCTCACAGAGCTGGGGACAGAGAAGGGACACTTGCCGCATGCTCGTCAATGTGCCGGAAGTCCAGGTACTCGAGGTCAGGAAGGTAGGCATAGATGAACATCTTGTAGTCCTCTGCCTCGGCGACGGGGTTCCCAGTGAGGCTGAGGGTTCGCAGGCACTTGAACTGCCGCAGGTAGATGAGCTGGGAGAAGAGGGGAGAAAGCTCTGTCTCTTGGCTTCCACCAAGCTCAAATCACACACAGATGCGTCTCTCCCCAGTGTTTTTCCAGACTCTGCAGCCTGGCCAGGCAGCATCAAATAGACAGGCAAGGCAGGTGGGACTTCCGGGGTACAGCTTTCCTGAGCCCTGTGGTCAGCCATGGGTTTGCCAGATAATCTGCTAACCTGGTTTAAATCCTAGCTATGGGACTTTGGATATGTCATCTGACATCCTATGAGCCTTGATTCCCTCACCTGTAAAATGGGCAAAAGGATATTATGGGTGTTATAGATGTTGTAAAGACCAAATGAAACAAGTAATGAAAAGCATTCCGAAACGTGCCTGACACCTACTCACTGAATGGTAGTTGTGGTAGTTTTTGTTATTATTTAATACTATTATTATTGTTATCATTATTAATACTATTAGCGGTCACTCAGAATAGGTGTGGCTTTTTAGACTGGAAAGCCTCATGAAAGGGCCAAATCTCTTAAACTAAAGGGAACCTAACTTATTTTTAGGCTTTCATTCACTGGAACATTCCACTACCTGCTATTTACCCTTGCTATACTTTAGTTTTAGTAAAACAGGGGGGAAAGGTAACCACTTAGCTGATACTTCATGCGACAGTATTGTTTGAATGCCTCGCCACTGCCCCATGCACAAGATAGGATAGAAAGCTAGTGTGCTTTTCTGAATGTACTTCTTCCAGTCACTTATTTGTCCATTTGCTCAACAAATACTATTAGGCCCCTAGCAGGCCTCAGGCAGGTGGTAGGCCTTGGAGATAGAGTGGGAAACACGCCCATGGGTCCTTGCCCTAAGAGCAAAAACTTACCTTTGACAGGTGGGGGAAATGTTTTTAAAAATAAATAAAATCATTACATTTTGAGGTAAGTGCTATAAGGAACCTAAAAAATGACACAGTGAGAGGTGGGTGTGGTGGGGCACACTTGTAATCCCAGCATTCGGGAGGCTAAGGCAGGAGGATGGATGCAAGTTCAAGGCCAGCCTACTCTACCTAGCTAGTTGCAGCCCAGCCTGAGGTAAGACTCTGCTTCAGAAAAACAAAACAAAACAAAACAAAAGGCACAGTGAGAGAAAATAATACAGAAGTCTTTTTAAGTTAGGGGGCTCAGAGATCTCTGGGGAGGTAACACTTAATCTGAGGCCTGAGGGAGCCAGCCATGGAAGGGCAGCAAAAGCATGTTCTCAGGAGCCAAAACAGTATAGGCAAAGGCCCTGAGGCATCAGAAAACTTCACCTGTACCAAGAACAGCATAAAGAGCAGGGTGGCTGCAGAACAATGAGGAGGGGGCTGCGGTGAAAGGATGTGAGATGCATGCAGAGCCAAGGTCAGGGGCTGGTGTGTAAGATCCCATGGGCTGTGAGCAAGAGTTTAAATTGTGTTCTAAGGACAAGGGTAGCCACTGCAGTTTTAAGTGTATATGAGGGGAGACAGGATCTGCTTTAATTTCTAAGAGACCTCCCAAATAAGATTCCATTTTTCTTCTTTTAGATTGGCAAAGAGAAAAATCTAATAACCAAATATGTTGTAGAAGGTGAGAGGGAGCAGGCTGCCCCATTGTTGCTGGTGGGTCTGTAAATGGTTCATTTCTCTAGAGGGCAGTTGGGCAAAGATCTGTCAACGCTGAAAATGCACAAGCCCTCTCCCCTAACCATCCCCCTCTAGGAGTGTTCCTTACAGATGGACTGACCTAGGTGCAAGGTAACCTTGGCCAAGGACTTCCCATTTATGGATTCACACTACAGCCTGCGTGTAACGACACCAGGTTGGAAACAACCTTGACAGCCACCTCCGGGGGGACCGGAGAAATATGTCATGCTAAAGCTAAGCGATGGAACAGTCCAGCAGAGGGGGAGCTGCTGACTTGGGAGGAGAAGGGGCAGCTGAAAGCAGGTGCTTGGAAGGGAGCTGGGCAGATGTGACCGACAATCATGCACACGCTTAAACACAAGACTCCTGGAGAGACACACATGCGACAGAGCTGAAGTGTTGAGCAGGGGAAGGGAGAACCAAGGCCGGGAGTGAGAGAGGCTCTTCCCTATGTACTCTGAATTCTGCTTCAATGTCTGTGTTTTTAATGCAATAAACAGGCCTAGTAAATAAGTAAATGATAAGAGCATGTAATTAGATGTCAGATAAACAGGGCAGGTGATGACTGAAGGCACAAATGCTCGGGGCTAGAAGCTAATACCTGAGGGTATCAGGACTGTCTGTCAAGTCACAGAGAGGATGGGCGCCTGTTAAGGTGAAGAGGATCCAGCATCCCTAGGGTCCCAGAATGCAGCCAGGCCTTGGGAACATCTAGCCCAGATACCTCAGCCCTTCCTGACAGCTATTCCCTGTGGGCCCCTGTCTTCCTCTTTCTCTCTGGGGACTGGCTAGACCTGCATCTTGGATATTGGAGGCAGCTGGGAACCTGCCCTTGGCCTGGCTGGGAGAGGGCCATGAGGTTTCTTCCAGCCCTGCAGGGCGGGATGGGAGAATACCCAAGACCAAGGAGGGAGCTGGCGGCAGTGGTGAGGAAGGACCCACAGCAGGGCCAGGGCATGTTCTTTAGGGCTGGGGCATGCACACCTCCACACCCTCCTCTTGTGCCCAGGCCTGGGCCTTTGGAGGGAAAGGACCTCAGTTCCATTAAATTCTCCAAAACCCAAGGGATTCATTCACATGGAGGCCTGGGATATAGGACATACCAAAGCAGAAACATCTGCGAAATCCTCAGAAAGCAGCAAAGTTTGGATCTGGGGGGTATAGCTCAGTGGTAGCATGCATGTGTAGCTGAATAATAAGCACTTTCCATGTACCTACTATGTGTCATGTCCTGCACTGTTCTTGTTGTTAGGTACCATGTTACTGATTTGATCCTCACAACAACCCTATGAGGTCAGAACTACTATTGTTGTTGTTAGGTGCGGTCGAGTCGGTATCCAACTCATAGCAACCCCCATAGGGTTTTCAATGGCTGACTGTTTCAGGATTGCCTTGGGAGTGGATTGCCAGGTCCTTCTCCCATTTTTGTGGTGCTGGGAATTGAACTCGCGACCTCAGAGACTTCAGCGCAGCGCTCTACCAACTGAGCTAAATCCCAGCCCAGAACTACTATTAATCCCATCCTTTTGTTGTTAGGTGCTGTCAAATCGGGTCTGACTCAGAGCGACCCCATTTCAATACAACAAAAAACTCCCCAACACTGTGCCATGTCTGGCACTATGTCTGACAGTGCTCCTCTGCTATTCATTGGGTTTTCTATGGCTGATTGTTTCAGAAGTGGGCTGCCAAGTCTTTCTCCCAAGCTGATAGCACCCAGTATTTCCACCCAAGGACTAACCAGGCCCTATCCCCCTTAGCTTCTGAGATCAGGGGGGATCGGATGCCAGGGTAGTATGGCTGTTGACAAATATGCAAATAGGCACAAAGAATTCTAAGCCAAAGGCTCAAGGTGGATCAGCTGGTCGGTGGCAGCGCTGAGGTGTGAACTCTGGCTGACAAGACCTCAGCCCTGGACCCCATTAGCTGCACCTGCTATGCTTTGCTTGGTCCTCCTGTTGGCCAGCACTAGGCTTCCCTGCCCCTACAGAGCTGAGAGCAGGCTGGAAAACCAGTACTTGAATCCTCAAAAGGCCATTGGCTGGGTTGAGATCCTTCTGTCTGGCATGCAGGATAACTTTTGAGGCTATACGGCTTCTGGTGTTTGGCCCTGCTGGAAAGACTTGAATACAGGAGACAACTCAGTACCTGACCAACCCCAGGCCATTCACCTAAGTCACCCAGCCTGGTTGTACCCCAGCCATGATGTTGGTCTGAAGGTGGATATAAGGCCTACGGTGGCCTGATCAGATTGAAGGGACACTATTGGGGCACACTTCTTGCTCACTCTGTCCTGCAGAGATGAACAAGAAAGCCTGTGGCCTTGACTGCAACTCTAAGGAGAAGCTTTGGGAAGATGCTGAGGATGGCAGAGCCCAGAGCAGAGAGAACCTGTGTCCTTGCAGCCCCGTTGATAAGCTCCCCTCTTTGCAGTGCCAATAACCATGCCACCAAATGCCCTTGTTTGCGGCAGGTGCTTGGCTGACCTGACTTAGCTGCAGCTATGATGGACCCTCGCTGACAGCACCTCGCCTCACCACTCACTTCCTGTGTCAGCAAGGTCTCTGAAGCCCCAGGAGCCCGTGCAGCCCAGAAGCCAGGTGGGGAGGGAGCTAATCCCCCTGGGGTGACCCTGGCCATTGAGGGACAGCACTGTGAATCAGTGCCTCAGGCTCCAGCCCTTAGGTGACCACTTCTAGGAGGCATTACTGCTCTGTCTGAGGCCTGACGCCTGCAACAGCAACATCAGTGACACCCCACATCTGGGTTCTCCCTCTCCCTCCTTGTTCACGCCAGCTTCCTGAGGTCACCTTATACACAAGCCACCTACATCTGAGTCCCTGCCTCAGCTCTGCTCCCAGTCAGTTGGAAACAAACTCTTGTTTTTGCAGGCAAAGCGCCCTTTCTGATGTCTAACCATTAACATGATCCCCCTCAAGTCCACCTTTGTGGAAGGTAGTTTCCTTCCTAATGTAGATGTGCCCTGAACATGCTGTGGCAGAAAGCCCTCCATGGTTACCGGTGCTTCTTCAGATGCTCCTGTGTGCATTGAGGTCTCAGCTTCCAGGTGGGGCCCGGCCCAGCACATCAGTTGGACTTCTAGGACCCCTAACACTCAGTGGCCATGCAGGTGCTTGGCTGATCTGACTTAGCTGCAGCTATGATGGACTCTCTCTGACAGCACCTCGCCTCACCACTCACTTCCTGTGGCAGCAAGGTCTCTTGCCCAGGGTACCTCCAAGCCTCTGTCCAAGCCAGCCCCTCCTCCTGGGAAGCTTCTACCTTCTGCTGCATGGAAAGTTCTTGCCATCTCTTAATGAGTTGGAATCAAGTCACATCTTGTCCCCTGACACTCTCCTAAGAAGGATGCCAGCTATAATCTCCTCTGTGTGTTAAGAACCTGCTCCAAGCTGGGCATGGTGGCACATGCCTGTAATGCCAGTGAGTCAGGAGACAGAGGCAGGAGGATTGCAAGTTTGAGGCCAGAGGAAGCCTGTGTAACTTGGCTACCCTGTCTCAAGGTAAAAATTTAAAAAGGGGTTGAAGGTACAGCTCAGTGGTAGAACACTTACAAAGTATGCATGAAGCCCTAGATTTAGCCCCCAAGTATGGCAAAAAACAAAAACAAAAACAAAACAAAACCACAAAAAAACCCAAAAACAAAACAAAACAAACAAAAAAACCCTGCTCCAAAGCCAAGTGTGGTGGCATATGCCCAACACTCAGGAAGCTGAGGCAGGAGGTTCACAAGTTTGAGGTCAGCCTGGGCTGCACAGTAAGACCCAGTCTCAAAATAGAGAAAATTAAAAATAAGAAAAATAAAGAAATTGCTCCAGTCCATCCCCAAATCCGTGCTTTATATTCCTTACCTCACCTGACTCTTAGAAGAGCTTGGGCAGGTGAATTATTGTCACTCTCTCTGTTTGACAGGCAAGGAAACTAAAGCATGGAAAGCCTGCATCTTACTTGGGTTTAGATTCTCTTGTCTGGAGTGCAGGGTAAACTTCTGAGACTATAGTGCCTCTGGGGTTTGGCTTTGCTGAACAGATTTAAAAACATGAGGAACAACTTGGTGCTTGACCCCCACATCCAAGTCACCCTGGCACGCAGCTGGGTTTGAACCCAGGCCACTGGGCAGACGTCAGCAGAAGAGTTTTTTGTTTTTCCTGTACTGGGAATTGAACCCAGAGGGCTTTCCACTAGGCATCTGCTCTCCCACTGAACTGTACCTCCAGCCCTTTTCTTATTTTCATTCTGAGACAGGGTCTTGCTAAGTTACACAGACTGCCTTGGTGTCCTGAGTTGCTGGGATTACAGGCGAGTACCACGGTGCCTGGGCTGGGATTTAGCTCAGTTGGTAGAGTGCCGCTCTGCAGTCTCTGAGGTCCAGAGTTTGATTCCCAGCACCACAAAAACAGAAGGACGTGGCAATCCACTCCCAAGGCAATCCTGAAACGATCAGCCATTGAAAACCCTATGAGGCAGCTGGGCGTGGTGGCGCACGTCTGTAATCCCAGCGTCTTGGGAGGCGGAGACAGGAGGATTGCAAGTTCGAGACTAGAGGAAGTCTATGTAACTTAGTGAGGCCCTGTCTCAGAAAGTAAGCAAAAAAAAAAATAAATAAAAGGGCTGGGGGTGTAGCTCAGTGGTCCAGTACTTGCAAAGCATGCAGGTGTGAGGCCCCGGGATCAACCCCCAGTACCTCAAAAACAAAACAAAACAAAACAAAACAAAAAAAACCCTATGAGGGTTGCTATGAGTTGGACATGACTCTACGGCACCTAACAACCACCACCACCACCACCACCACCACCATGGTGCCCAGCTAGAGAAGGAACCTTGAAAAGATCCTGGGCAGCCCTCAGGATTGGTTCCTAGACTGGAAAAGCGCACCAGGGGCTGTTTAGGAAGGCCACCACCACTGGGTCACCTCTGACGGCACTCCATGGCCAATGCCAGGTCAGCCCCAACACATTGCTGTGAGCCCACTGCGTGGCGTGCTCGAGGCAGCCCACCTTCCCCATGATGACCAATGTCCACTGTTACCCAGGCACATCCTTGGCAGTTGGGGTACTCCCCAGGTGGCCATGGGACATAGTTCACTGCCCACTTCTGTCTAGGTTATGTGAGTGTGGCTGGTCGTACCCAAAGGACCACACCTTGTCATCTCTGTACCTCCAGAGCACAGGACAAAGGACCCACACGCCTCAGCCAAAGCAAGCATAAGGAAAGGCAAGGGACCTCATCACAGCATCTGTAAACCGGTATTGCTACTGGGTTTCGTTGGGTTAAGGGTGGTATTTCACTATTATCGAATCCTTCGTGCTTTTCTAGGCAGAGACCTGAAACACTCTGCCTATACTCTCTTGTCACAAACCCCCAGCCTGACCCCCAGCCTGAGGGCCCAGGCCTAGCTACTCACATTCATCATGTTGCCAATCTGGTTGTTGCCCAGTGACAGCACCTGCAGCTTCACCAGGGCATCCAGGGAGTCGATCCTGGAGATCCGGTTGTTGAACAGGCTCAGGTCCTCCAGGTTCACCAGGGTGTCGAGCCCCTCAATGGCCTCGATATTGTTGAAGGACAGATCTGGGAAAGGAAGAGTGCTCTGAGGGTGTGTTTCTTTGGTTAGGGGAGGGACTGTTCTGAAATAACGTCCTTGGGTTAGCTAGGCACTGTGACACAGGCCCGTAATCCCAGTGACTGGGGAGGCAGAGGCAGAGGCAGAGGCAGGAGGATTACAAGTTTGAGGCCAAAAGGCAGCCTGCATAACTTAGCAATGCCCTGTCTTAAAATAAAAAGTAGCCGGGCACGGTGGCGCACGCCTGTAATCCCAGCGACTTGGGAGGCAGAGGCAGGAGAATCACAAGTTCGAGACCAGAGGCAGTCTGTGAAATTTAGCGAGACCCTGTCTCAAAAAGTAAGTAAAAAGAATGGGCTGAGGGCGCAGCTCAGTGGCCCAGCACTTACAAAGCATGCAGGCGCGAGGCCCTGGGTTCAACCCCCAGTACCGCAAAATAAATAAATAAATAAATAAATAACATAACATAACATAAAATAAAATAAAATTAAATTAAATTAAATTAAAAGGTAAAAATTGGGCCGGGGGTGCAGCTCAGTGGTAAAGTGCTGGCAAAGCATGCCTGAGGCCCTGGGTACAACCCTCATACTACAAACAAAACAAAACACCAAAACAAAAAACAAACCATCAAAAATCCCTTGGGGATACTTAGTGCTCCTAGTAGCATGCCCAGGGAAGGGGCCAGGAACTGACTCATTGCCCTAAGGGCTTAGAGTTTCTGGAAGCCTGGATGCTTTCTTGCACTCTGCCTGGTTCTGCCAGTCACCCTCCCAGCTGCAGGGGTGCCTATGCTCTGCTATAGCCCTGGAAGGAGGATGCTTACTAGTAAGTCTGAAGTAGTGTACCTTGGGGTGAGGGATAAGCAGCTCTCAGGCGGCCCTTCCCTTACACCTGTGGGTATTTTAGCAAGACTATCTCTTGTCAGCTTGGCATTTATGTTTACCGAGTGTCTGTGCGCATGTCCTTTGAAAATAGCCCAGAGTAGTAGTTTGGAATTTCTCTCTCTGGTTGACCAGTCAGGAAGTGGAAGCTTTTGGTCGGGAGAGAATCATGGCCATTATTCAAATCTCTCTCTGGGTGAGCAGGCAAAGAGGAGGCCCTCTTGGGCTCCGTGGCTTTATGTCTGAGAGACAAATGGGGCTGCTGGCCTCTGGTGGGGGGCCATGGTTCAGAATCTGGGCTGACCCTGGCACCTGCAGTACAGTCAGGTCATTGCTTTGGCTTCTTGCAGAGACAGATGACTCCTAGGAATTGGCACTAATGGGTGCAGGGTACAGTGAAGAGTGCCTGACTCAGCAGGCCCAAGACCCAGCAGACCTGGCTGTGGTCTGCTTCTGCCACCTATAGTATGTGATTCTGCCAAGCTGATCAATTTTTTCCGAGCCTCAGTGGCCGTATCTGTGAAGTGGCAGCATAATCCTGCCCGTGGGATTGCTGTGGCTCCCAGCGGTCAGCACAAACACAGCTGGTAGTGTTTGCAATTTAGGAGGTGTGCCAATACCCCAGGTTGCCCTGCTACCAGGAAGCACTGGCGGGACTGAGGGAATGTAGGCTTTGGAGTCAGATAGGTTGGGTGTGAGCCCCAGCTTGGTATTGGTTGTGTAGCTTTGGACAAGTGCCTTGGTCTCTCTGAGCCTTGGTTCCTCTTCCATGGGCTGAGATGAAAACATCTATCTCTTAGGATTGTTAGGTGCTGTTGAGTCGGTGTCTGACTCATAGTGACCCTATGTACAATAGGTGAAACACTATCATACTCCTCTGTTATTCTTAGGGTTTTCAATGGGTGATTGTTTTGGGGGAGTGGGCTGCTGGGTCTTTCTCCCAAGCCTACAGAACCTGGTGTTCCCAGGACCCAAGTACCAACTCCCATCAAGTACTAACCAGGCCCAACCCTGCTTAGCTTCTGAAATCTGACAGGATCAGATGCCACACTGGTACTGCTGTAGGCCTTAGGATTATAGTGGGGGTTAAACAAGACAAAGTGTCTAAAGAATGCTCAGGTCCATCCCTCTCTCCCCATTGGATGCTCAATTGTCTCTCACCAGATATGAGGCTCCCAAGAAGCCAGCAGATGGACACAGGTCATCAAATTCCCTGGAAACCTTGGCAATGAAGGTCAGAGCTCTAGGGTCAGACAGAGCTCAGATGGGAGCCTGATGTCCCCACTTACTTATGACCTTGTTTTTCTCATTTCTACATGCAGCCATAGCCCTGTGGCATCCGATCCCATCAGATCTCGGAAGCTAAGCAGGGTTGGGCCTGGTTAGTACCTGGATGGGAGGCCGCCTGGGAACACCAGATGCTGTAGGCTTGGGAGAAGGACCTGGCAACCCCCTCCCAAAAATCAATCTGCCATTGAAAACTCTATGAACAGCAGAGAAGCACTGACAATAGTGTTTCCCCTGTTGTACAGAGGGTCCCTATGAGTCGGATACCGATTTGACGGCACCTAACAAGAACAACAACAATGTGAAGCGAAAGCCTTTGTACAGAAAATGCAGACCACACTAGGCAGAGAGCTGGCTGCTCAATGAGCACTTACTTTCACCATGGTCATTACTGGTTTGCTCTGCCCCTCCCAGGCGACAGCTGCATCCAGTATAATTGTCCACCTGCATCTAGATTAAATGGGAGTCCCCAGCTGCCCGTGGTACCCCACCAGCCGGAGAGGTTGGGCAGGTGGGAGCAGAACACTCTGGCCAGGTGTGTCCGAGCACATCTTTGTTACGCTTTGCCCAGTGTAAGCCCCGGGCTTTTAAAAGATCACAGCTTTCTTGCTCCCAGCAGACAGAGCTTCTGCTGTGCCTGGATGAATGACAGGCCAGCATCTGAGTGTCACTCATGATTACTATCTCCAGGGAGGTAATGACCTCGGCAGTGGATCATTTTCAATTAAGGTGGATGCGTGGCCTAGGCCCTTACCCAGCCAGGCCAGGTGTGTGAGGTTCTCCAGGCCCTCGATCCTCTCGATGATGTTGTTGTTCAGCTGTAGCTTCCGTAGATTCTCAAACTGCCACAGGTTGTCTATGCGGAGGATGTCTGAAACAGGAGGAGGGGCCAGCCTCTGGTCAAGGTGTGAATTTCCTGCTAGCATCACGGGGGACGGACACATAACTGTTCGAAAGGCCCACAACGCCCTGCCCTGACCCAAGAGTATATGGATGCCCTGCAGATGTGGGCTGAGCCTCAAGGAGCACCGTGTGTGTGTACCACTGATGTCACCCAGGGCCACAGGAGGACCTAAGAGGTCCATAGGGGCAAGGAGCTATGGAGGTGCTGATGTGGGATGAGCTGGACCTGTCTGGGCAGGAGGCCCATGCTGCCTCTGGAGCCAGGCCATGGGCTCCTCAGGCCACAAGCAGGGTCCAGCCTTCCACAGCTTGACAAATAGAATCTAAGCATGCATCTCTGTTGGTGGGAGGGTCAATGAACTACTTCTGCATTTTGGAAGGTCATTCAGCAACATTTCCTGGAATACTTAACGTCTGTGCCATTTGATCTACATTTTCTTGGAAGCTGTCTTAAAGATACACCAAAAAAATACTGACAGGCATGTGAGGGCAGAAAAACAGGAGGGAAAACCCCAAATGTACATACACAGGGGATGAAATAAATCACCTATACAGCAGGGAGGTAGGTTCCAGATAGCATGGAACCATGGGGACCCTGAAGCCCTGAAGGCCACTGATCTCAGCTGCACACCCACTCATTCCCTGGGCTTGTCAGCCAGTTTGTTTCCTGTCACTGGCAGCTGGAAGAGTTCCAAGTAACACCTGAATATAATAAATGAATACTGTATGTGTAAATTCAAGAAGCTAAACTTGTCCCCCAGCTTTTCCCAGAAACCATGTGTAGTTCTGTTGTTTATATGTCCCCTTTTTCTATATTTGTTTTGTTGTTGTTAGATACTGTTGAGTCCGTGAGTCAGTGTCCAACTCATAGCGACCCTAAGTACAGCAGGCAAAACACTACTATCAGTGCTTCTCTGCTATTCACAGGGTTCTCAATGGCTGATTGTTTTTTGGGAGTGGGTTGCTAGGTCCTTCTCCCAAGCCTACAGCACTTGGTGTTCCCAAGTTTTCTCCCATCCCAGTACTAACCAGGCCCGACCCTGCTTAGCTTCCGAGATCTGACAGGATCAGAGGCCACAGTGGTATGCCTGCAGGCATTTGTTTTGTAGCAAGTGCCAAAACATATAGATTAAAACATGCTCATTTAGAGAAATGAAATAATATAGATGTGCAAGGGTTTTTAAAAAGTACATTAATAGGACTGGGGATGTAACTTAGTGCTTGCCTAGTATATGAGAGGTCCTGTTTTCCAGCCCTAGCAACTCAAATAAAAAAAACAATCCATTAGTAACTACACATTTGAGACAGCAGTTTCAACATTCATTCTTCATTCAGAGAGGCAGGGCCTGCTGGTGAGGCTGTGAAAATTCAGTGGTGGGGGAAGGACACCTCCAACTCCCTCCCTTTGCTAAGACTTGGTGAGGTGTGGACAAGGTCCTCTGACCCAGGCCCCTGGCAACACCATTTCTTTTCCCCCAGCACTGGGCTTCACCCCTCTACCTCCTGTGAGTCCCCAGGGCCAGGTAGCATAGGAGCCCATTCTCCAGCTCCTTATTTGTGGCCAGATTTCCCAGACTGATATCTGTCTTTGTCCTCACCTGTGTTCCTGGGGTGGTGCCCAGTTTTGCCCCAGGCTCCTAGCCACCTCTCACCCCTTTCCAAGCACTTTCCAGGCACCGGCTTTGGCTCTGATCTTTCACCAGAAGCTGCCCAGCCCCTATTTGCCTTTGGCTGTGGAGGCTTCCTGCAGAACCACTTCAGCTGGGCGGCTCCTGCACACCTGGGTGCTCTTCTATGCACACCTGTAGCTGGCTTTCCCCTAGGCCTCAGCAGTTTGTGGGGAAAAACCAAAACAGTATAATGGAGGAAGATGTACACAGCAGTTAGCTCCAAATGCGTTACCAGCATGGCAGGACCGTCAAAAACGTCATTTTAATATATATATATATATAAAATGCACAATATATATCATATATAATTATGTTATCATATAATATATATTTTAATATCATATGTCATATATAATAAATAATAATCCATATATTATATAATATAAAACACTTTGTAATACATGTAATAAATATAACAATAATATATAAATACACAATATATAACACATTTTAATATTATATACCACATATAATATATAATGCTTTATATATAAAATACATGAGGTATGTAATACACAACATATCATATATTGCATATCATATCACACATCATACACAATATATTATACATGATTATTATGTATTATATCATGTTATATACTAGATCACATATATCACACATATTATGTACAACATGTCATATAAAATATATGCCACATATCATGTATCGTATAATATATATTATGTGTGCTATATATGATACATGATATTTCATATATAATATATAAAGTGCGTGATATATTGCATGTGACATATTATATAATGTGTATTGCATATTGCATATTATATTGTTTGTGTTATATATTATATGTCATGTGTTATGTATTGTATTATGTATGATGTATTATGTATTATTTATTATATGATTGTGTATATTATATATTACACATATTATATATATATTAAACTGACTTTTTTTTTTTCTTTGGTACTCGGGATCAAACCCTGGGCTTTGCACCTGCTAGGCAAGCGCTCTACTACTGAGCTAAATCTCCAGCCCTTAAACTGACTTTTTTGACGGTTCTGCCATGCTGGTATCTATCTATCTATACACATATTATATATACATATATATATATGTATGTATATGTATATATATATACACACACACACATATATAATATATATATATTATGTATATAAATATATATATATTTTTTTTCTTTTCTTTCCTATACTGAGTTGAACCTAGGGCCTTGCAAGCACTCTACCACTGGGCTGTACCCCCAGATCATTTTTTAACTTTTTGTCTTGCGATAAGGTCTCACTAAGTTACCAAGGCTGTCCCTGGCCTCAAATTTGGGATCCTCCTGCCTCCACCTTCTGAGCTACTGGGATTACAGGCATGTGCCACCCTGCCTGGCTAGTTTAACACAGACACTGAATAGGCCTCATTGACTACCACCTTGGCTTGGGTGTAATCATGTATATACAATTGTTGTTGTAAGGTGCCCTTGAGTTGGGTCCGACTCACAGCAACCCTATGTACAAGAGAACACCCTCTGACACTGTGTCATGCTCATATCAGTGCTTCTCTGGTATTCATAGGGTTTTCAGTGGCTGATTGTTTCACGATTGTTCTGGGAGTGGGCTGCCAGGTTCTTCTGCCTTTTTGTTGTTGTTGTTGTTTGTTTGTTTGTTTTGGAGTGCTAGGCATTGAACTCAGGGCCTCAGAGGGCACAGAGCAGCACTCTACTAACTGAGCTAAACCCTAGCTCTGTGCATGGAGCGGGTACTAAAAAGGACTGACTTTTCACTTCTCACAAGTGTCTTGTTCCAGATCCCAAAGAGGCGTCTAAATATCTCCAGCTTTTGTCCTATATCTACAGCCACTTTGGATCTGGAAAATTTTAATTGATAAACATCTCTGACAAGAGGCTGCACATACCCCTCCAGCTGTGACAGCAATTCCCTAAGGCCACTCTGCAAAACCAGAACTGAGATTCTGCTCTGAGCAGGACTGCTGACTTATCCATACCTCTTGCTCTGCCCCCAGCGTTTCCTCTGTTCCACCCTGAAGCTCACATAAGTTTCCTCGAAATCAGATTCAGGGTCACTGGACTCATTTTGTCCCTCTTTCCAATGTCCACATTGATTAAGTCTCTTTTCTCTGCTTTTCCCCATTACTCTTCTCTTTGATTTGGCTGGCGTATTGGGGATGGGGAGCCCCAGCCCTGCAGCCAGCAGGGTCCTGTGAGAATTCAAGTACCGCCCTGTCCTGTTTCTGCTCAAGACCCTCTGGGCTCTCACCTCACTATAGAAGCCAAACTTCTTCCACTGTCCACCAGCTGACACCAGCTGACCACATGACCTCTCTGACCTGTCTCCACACTGGCCTCCCCGCCAGGTCTGCGCAAGCTCGCTCTGGCTTGCCTTTCACTGGCGGCTCTCCCTGCCTCACAGGTTTCTCCTCAGTGAATATCCCCACATGACTCCCTTCCCCTCCTCCTTTAAGTCATTGTTCAACTGTCACCTTCTTGGTGAGGCCTCTGGCCACCCTAGAAATCACTGCATCCCATCCCAATTCCTTTTTCTTCTTTCTTTCCTTCATTTTTCCCTATAGCACACACTACCTTTAACATGTAGTCTGTTTTCCTTCTTTGCTTTTTATTTGTTTCCCCTGCTTGAATGTTAGCCTGAAGCTAAGGTTGTTTTTCGGGCTGGGATTTAGCTCAGTTGGTAGAGCGCTGCTCTGTAGTCTCTGAGGTCCCAAGTTTGATTCCCAGCACCACAAAAATGAGAGAAGGACGTGGCAACCCACTCCCAAGGCAATCCCAAAACAATCTGCCATTGAAAACCCTACGAGGGTTGCTATGAGTTGGAAACGACTCGATGGCACCTAACAACAACAACAACAAGGTTGTCTTTCAGACTCGCAGCTGAATCTTAGTGCCTAGAACAGTACTTGGCATGGAATCGGTGCTTGCTCAATATTGGCTGAATGAGGGTTAGGTGAGGGAGGTGAGAAGTAAAAGGCAAGCAGTGAGGTGTTCAAGCCCACTCTGAGGCTGCCATCCTGTGTCCTCTCCTCCTCTCATTGCTGCCAGACTGCAGCCCAGGCCCTCCCTGCTCTGGGCTCAGCCCTGGACGCCATGTTCTGAGAGGCCAGCGGGCTATGTGAGGCTGGCCTGGGCCAGGCCTGTCATGCCCACAGCTGTGTCCTGAAGGTCTGTCACAGGACCCAGCTGGAACGGGTCTCAATAACCCCTTGTTACTGGATGCCTGCCCAGCCTAGGCTCTGAGACAGCTGCAGCCTCCCCTGTGTAGTACAGGGGGCTCAGGGTCCTGACCCACCTCTCTCCTTCCTCTTGTTCCCGCTATGCCTTGACTCTGGCACAATGCTCGCTGGCCTCCCAGCATGAGCCAGGCATTGTGCACAGTGATGGAAAAAGCATAGTGTTTGGGGTTCACTCAGTGGGACAGCTTTTTTTTTCTGTTCTCATTCAAAATCGGGAGTGTTGTGGACAAACGATGGTGGCACTGAGTACAAGGCTTTCAAAGCATCCACCTGCTCCTATGCCTGGGAACCTGGTGGGCCCTGATGCCAATGTGGATCCCCAGGCCACAGCCTGAGTGTGGAATTCTGTGAACGTGGAGCAGAGAAAGCTAAGGCAGCCCCACCCCAGGCCTCACCCGCACCCAGGATACGCACTCTGGAAGTCCAGCTGCAGGGACAGGACGTCTTTGAAGAGGATGCCCTCCTGCTTGGCCAGCTCCCCGGCCTCATCCCGTGGGCCCTGCTCCCCCACAGCCACCTTGAGCATCTCATCGTCCATCACTTTGGGCTCCATCGAGTCATAGATCCGGCTCATCTTCCCTGTAAACCACATTCCTCTTTTACAGCCTGCCTCCTCCTTGGGTGGAGGACAGAGTCTAGCTGACGTTGCCTCTTAGGGTGTCAGGGACTGCTGTGGCAGCCACAGACACCCTGAGGGCTACCTGCTCCTACCCCTCAGCCTGCTGTATCTTGTGGTTAATACATTTGCACCAAGGTTGGTCCAGGGCTCCCTAGTGGCCACCTGAGCCCACTGCACAGGTTCATTCCTTGACCCCATAACTGCAACTGCGGCCCTATCTGGACCCACCAGCCTAGTGTCCACACTGGCCTCCTCAAGGCCCCGGACTTTCTGTTTCCATTCTTCTTTGGGTCAGCTGAGCCAGCCGCTGACTGAGCTCCCTTGGCAGTCTCAGCCAGGTGGGCCAGCCCACAGATGCCCTTCTTGGAGTGCCTCATCCCCAAGCAGGTGGTGTGTACTGCTCCCCTAAAAGCTGTCCCCTAGTATGTAGGGAGCCATTGACCCAAGCTGGCCATTCATGCTCTCCCCCTGAGAAATGGGAATTTGAGGCCTTCACATGTGAATGCCCATCAGAGCTGGCTGCTTGGCAGAGGAGGCACTAAGGAGCCAAGCACATGGTGGCAAGAGAGAGCAAGAGGGAGATTCAATGGATGTACAGAGAGAAGCAGAAATGGGAACCTGGGTTATTCAGGGAAAAAGAAAAAGAAGACAAAGGATAGGCAGAGACAGAGAGGCTTCCTTCTTGCTGGTCTTCCAGTCCCTAATGTCCCTAAGTCCAGGCAAGTTTCCGTGTTTCCTGTTGAGTGTTTTCTGATTTCCCAGATGAATTCCTCTTCTACTTAAGCTAACTCGGGTAGATTTGGGTTGCTAATGGTTTAAAGGGACTGATGAGACTCTGTAGGCAGAGATAGGATCTGTGGATTTGGTCAGTCACACTGTGAGACGGACCCTGGACCACTATGCCTGGGAAGCTTTGGCGTTTCAACCTCATTTCTCATCATTACCAACTCAATTGGTGAAAATATCCAGAAGGGCAGCGCCCTGCAGGAAGCCATGTTCTCTGTCAGTTTACTGAGATTCGGTCTCCTGAGCCCTCTGGAGGTCCATCTTGCTCCCTGCTTCCACCTGCTTCTTACTTCCCTGCTGGCGTCAAACTTTGCCCCAGGCTTTGCCAGCATTCAGGGCTCCCTGATGCTAGGCATCCTCTACACTCTGCCTTTCACTGAGCACTGCCAGAGAGATTACTGATGTTGGGCTGATGGTGTCCACCAGGCCACCATAAACTCCTGTTGGGTTGGACAATCTGTCACCTGGTCTTAGAGATTTCCCTCTAAGACTGCTCTCCCTCTTTCCTCCCCTATCATACACTTGATGCAGCTTATGCAAATATACATTCTTCATTCCTCCACTGTCCCTGATCAAATGTCCCAATGCACTCTTGTGTGCCCTTCCCTTCTGCTCCAAGACCTCTATATTTCCCCACCGTCCCTGCCTTTTCTCCATTTTGGCCTTCCATCCTTCAAGACCTTGGCTTTATCTTCTCACGCTCTCTACAATGACTGCACCTTCTTAGGGTGACTGATTCAACCACCAAAGACAATTCCAGTCCCCTCCAGCTCGCTACTCTTCTGAAATGATTTTCCCTAAGGTTTCCCATAACTAGCCACCAACTTACCTATGTGAAAATTTTAATGTGTTTTATAATGTGTTTTATTTGGCAGATGCTATCTACAAAGTGTTTCAAGTTTTTTTTTTTTTTTAAGGTGCTATACTTTGGGAGATGACTCTTAATTCTGACATCAAAAGTTTGACTTTTCCATCCCACTTTGTGAAGGTCTGGTACCTATGACAAGTCAAGCTTACTTTCAGTCAAGTCCAGCAGCCAGTATGAAAAGTGGGATTGTTGTTATACATACTATTTGTTAAGCACACTAGGGCAGGATTTGGATTCTGACTATGTATCTTTGAGTAATTCACTTCACCAGACTAAATCTTTCCTTTTCCCACCTGCCAAAGGTGGACAGGTCTTCCTCCTACATTTTTGTAATTCATGTATTTAGATAAGATACATGTACCAAAAACTACTACATGACATGAATAACACAGATCTTATTTCTGTTTCAGAAATGAATCAGATACTCATACAACTATTTAGTCACAAACCCTGACAATTTTGTAGGTATAGGGAACTATGAAAGTATACATTAGGAATACCTGGCTTGGCCAGAGGACAGAGATTTGAGGGATGAGTAGTGAATGGCATGGACGGGCACTGAGCTGGGAGGGAGCAGGCATGCTCCACTTGGGCTGAAGTGACATAAGGTTGGAGAGGCCTGCAGGATTCTCATTATTATGCTAGGATCCATGGGAAGCTCTTTGGGGCTTAATAAAGTGGTGACAGGATCAAGTTTTAAGATGCTCATCCTAGCTGCAGTATCAAGAATTACAAAAATGGTGAGGCCAGAGATGACCAGGCTGGTGGTAAGATACAGATTTGGGACCTCTTTAGGAACTTAACTTATAGGTAGGACCAATCCTCTCCAGTTTCCAGATAAGAAGATAGAGCTAGTTAGAAAGATTAACATTTCAGGGTCATGTGACCCTCTCTGTGGATGGGGAAATACTCCCAACATCAATTGGCCACAGAGAAAACAAATGTTTCTCCAGTCAGCCCCTTCTGGGAGCAGCAACTTCTTAGATCTACCTCTTATCCATCTACTTATGTAAGTGATTGACTTGTCCTTTGCCCAGTAATGGTAAGACGTCTCTAGATTGACTGACGTACATGTGAATCAAAATGCATGACCACATGTATATGGCAAAGCCTATTTTCCTAATCACGATTCCAGTGTAGCCAGTTGTCTAAGAACAATCATTGTCATTTATGTTTCTCTCAGCTGCTCTGGGACAGATATAAGGCCCAAACAGTCCTCCCCTATGGGGATTTTATAGTAATTTGCTGTCCAGATGGTGTCCCTGTTGACTTGCCTTACCATAGCATTGTTGGTGAAGACTAGAGATGGGGGTGGGGAGCAGCAGAGAGTTTCACATACCTATCAACAGGTAGGCTCCTCACTGAGAAACAGATCCGGTTTTCCTGAGAAATGGCTAGGTCAACAGAATCTGAAAAATATAGACCTTATTGGCCACAAATTAATGAGAAGAAAAGCAACACTGACTGCTTACTGTGCCCTTTTGTTGTTGTTAGGTGCCATTGAGTTGGATCTGACTCATAGCGACCCTATGTACAACAGAATGAAACATTATCCAACACTGTGCCATGCCCAGCACTATGTCAGTACCCCTCTGCTATACATAGGGTTTTCAATGGCAAATTGTTTCCGGATTATTTTGGGAGTGGGCTGCCAGGTTCTTCTCCCGACTATGCGGTGCTGGGGATCAAACTCAGGGCCTCAGAGAGTGCAGAGCAGCACTCTACCAACTGAGCTAAACCCCAGCCCCACTGTGCCCTTAGTGCACATGAATTATTTAATTACATGTCAGCTCTGGAAGCCATTAAAAAAGGAGGTCCTAAAAAATGCCCTTATTTCCCAGGGGCAATTTCCTTCCCCTTCCCCTATACAATGAGTTACTGATAGAGACAGACACAGAACCCCAGTATCTGTATTTCCAACCCTAGCACTTTATCAAGCATTGAATGAAGTAACTTAATGAGAGTTAAAAGGTCAGATATGATAGCTCAATTCTAGAAAGAGTTATTACGGGACAGGGCACTTCTCTTTCTATGAAACAGATCAGGCAAGAAGGCTGAGGGATGGAACAAAACTCCTTCTAGCCTTTGTTCACTGAAGAAATGCTTTTAGCGGTTTTCTCCTTCAAAGGCCTGAAAAGTCTCAACACAAATATAAAGTGGCTGTCAGAGGACATATGTGCTCATTTTACAAATGAGAAGGACCGCGCCAGAATTCTCAGAGAAAAAAGTTACAGGAAAGAGTTAAGTGGGCGCTTTCTACCCCGAGTTCTCCTGGAATCTCAACTCCTGGGTCTCACCTTCTCAAGCACCGGCTACTACGCTGCTGCTTCCATAGAGCAGACGCATTCCCGGTTGCTGGGGAACCAAGCACCGCCACTCGGTTGCTAAGGGGAAGTGAGGCAGTAGACATCCTGGGTGAAAGTTGACGCATCACGTGACCACATCTCTGGGTGGGGACTTACTCCTAACACCAACCAGGCGTAGAGAAAACAAACGTTTCTCCAATCAACACCTTCTCTGAGAGGGCAATTTCCTAGATTCACCTCTTCTCGCCCGCCTACTTGAGTGATTGACTTGACCTTTATCCAATACTAGTAAGGCTTCTCTAGATTGACCAATATACAGACGAATCAAAATGTACAGACATCCGTTTGGAGGCGGGCCTGGGGAGGCGCCGCTACTCTTGACGGGGACTCCAGGTGACCTAACTCTATCCTTGCCCAATCGGACGCGGCGGGGTGGGTGGGACTTCAAGGAGGGTGGTGTGAGGACCAATCAGAGGAGCATTGTGTAGGCGTTGCCCAATAGAGATGCGGCTAGGGGGCGGGGTCAAGGGCCCGGCGCTCGGCGTTCCGGAGGGTGGGGCGGGGGCAAGTGTCAGTCAGGTCTGGAGCGCGGCGGCAGCCGGCTGAGTACGCGGTGGCACGCAGGGATCCCCGGCCGCTGCGTGTTGTCCGCCCAAGATGGAGTTCCTTTTGGGGAACCCGTTCAGCACCCCTGTAGGGCAGTGTCTCGGTAAGGCCACGCGTGGGGCGGACGGCTAAGTGGGCAACGGCGAAGGCTGACCGAGCTGGTGAGGACCGGGAGCCTCAGCTCGGCGCCGGTGCCACCTCACAGGTGAACTAGGCATCCTTGTCGTCGGGCCTCTACCCGGCGCCGGGGCTACCTCACGTGCAAGTTAGGCCTCTGCCAGGAACTGGTGCCACCTCACGAGTGGACCGGGCATCTTTGTCGTGGGGCCTCTGGAGCCAGTGCTACCTCACGGGCGCCAGTGTCACCCTGCCAGGAGGCCCCCCCCGATGTCCAACTTGGACTCTGAGATGTTCCCCGCGTCCCTGCCCGCCAGGGCCCACCCCTTCCTGTCTCTTCCTAGAGGTGGTGCCAGCCACAAGTCTGCCGGTCCCCTTGCCTATTGGGAGATGCCACTGTGTGCACCCTTATCCAGCCCGGCAGTCTCACTACCACTGTCCCTTCAGGGCCTGGTTCTCTCAGACCCTTTGTGGGATGTCACCCCCTTCTCCTTTCATCCTTGTCTCTTCTCTGAGGGACAGCATCTCTGAGACTGGGCAGTCTCCCAGAAAATGCCCCCTGCAACCACAGACTTGTTGATCTGACCTGGCTGTTGACCTGGGCTGGAGAAGGGACTGGGATGGGGGAGGGGTTCTTGGAGGGTGATTATCTTGGCAGGGGGTGGCATGCCTGCAGCGCCTCCCAGGAAAGAAGGGAGGCCGTCTTGTTTACTGATAAGAGCCCTCCACTGGGACTAGGGAAACCTGGACTTCAGTAGTGACTTTGCCAGGGACTCTCCCCATGACTCCGTGCTCTTTCTGGTTTGAACTTCTTTTGTCTGTCACATGAAGTATTTGGAGGTGAAATGTGCTAGGTCCCTTCAAGTTTTCTGCACGTTGACTGTTGTTCCCCCTGCTGTATTACATATATTTGCCAAACCTGAAATCTTGCTGGCAGTATAGAGAAAGCGGTACTATCTTTGTTTTATTTTATTTTTAAATATTGTTTGTGGTACTCGAGGGTTGAACCCAGGGCCTTCCATATAGTTTGCAAGTGCTCTACCACCGAGCTGCACCTGCCACCCATATTTTTATTTTTTATTTTGAGTCAAGGTCTCACTAAATTACAAAGGCTGCCTCTAGCTTCCAACTCACGATGCTCGTGCCTCCACCTTCAGAGTCGCTGGGATTACAGGCATGGGCCACCATGCCCCCCCAGTACCTATCAGTTTTATAGGAGGGCTTTGGGCACCTAGGAAGGATGCCAGAGATGAGTAGTATGCTGAATAAGGAGGGCCCAAAGCATAGCTGAAAGAACACCAAAGTGGCCATGTATGGGATTTTACTGAAAAAGCAACTTGCGTGCTGAGGACATAGCTACTGGTAGAACATGTGCTTAGGACACACGAGGCCCTTGGTGTGATCCCCAGTACTGCAGCAACAGCAACAAAATACTACTAATAATAAAAAAATAAAAGATCAACTTGCTTTTCCACTCAAGGCAGGAGTATATGCCAAGTGATCAGTCAAGAATACTGATTACTTTTATTAATTAATTAATTAATGTTTGTTTGTTTGTTTGTTTGAGACAGGGTCTCATTATGTAGCCCTGGCTGGCCTGAAACTCACTATGAAGACCAGGCTGGCCTCGAACTTGCAGTGATCCTCCCACCTCTGTCTCTCAAGTATTGGAATTATAGGCGTGCACTGCCATGGTTGGCTGTGATTAGTTTCTTTTAAAGCTGAGTTTCTCCAGGTTGATTGAAGGACTGGTAAGAAATATTTTATGATCAGGAACGTTTGGTGTCTTCATGGGCCTGACTAGTTTAGGCAGTAGTGACTTATTTATTTCCTACTTTGCTTATGAATTTCCAGCTTACCTTTTCAGCCTTTAGTAGGGCCTGTGAAATTATTGGGGCTTCTTCTGTTGGCTAACTGGCACTTTAACTGGCGTTTTTGGTATAGTGTCTTTTATAAGGGATCATGGACACTGGGCCCAGTCTTTTCCCACCTTTGTCCCTTAACTGCCAGCTTGAGTATCGCTGTAGATTCTCACCCTCCTTTGTTCGTCCTCATTTCCTCTCCCATCTTCCTCCTTTCTTCAGGTGCTCTTTCATTGTAGCTCTGTTCTCAAAACTCACTTTTTTGCTGGGAGTTGGATTACAGCCAGTTAGTAGAGGAAGCCAGTAAACTTAGAGGTTTTTTTTTCCCTCTCTGTCCTCTTATTTTTAGGAAGCCCTCTATCTTTAAAATACCAAGGTAGCACGGGTAGTATGTAGACAAAGGGTAGAAAGTAAAGGGGATTTTAAAATACAAATAAGGGATGTATGTTGTTGTTGTTAGGTGCCATCTAGTCAATATCCGACTCATAGAGACCCTACCTACAATAGGCGAAACACTATTGTCAGTGCTTCTCTGCAATAGCATAGGGTTTTCAATGATGGAATAATTTTTGGGAGTGGGTTGCCGGGTCTTTTTCCCAAGCCTACAGTATCTGGTGTTCCCAGGCGGTTTCCCATCCAAGTACTAACCAGGCCCGACCCTGCTTAGCTTCTGAGATCTGACAGGATCAGGCGCCACTGGGATCTGGCTGCAGGCAAGGATGTACAGTGAATGAGAACAACATAATAGTTCTGTTAGGAAGACCTGAGTTGAATTTTGGCTCTGCCCATTTCTTGGGTATGTGACCTCAGAAAATTGTGTAACCCTTCTGAGCCTTAGTCTATCTGCTGAGAGAAAAAGAGGGAGCAGGGGAAAGAGAGAGATTTATATTTAAAGAGTTGTTGTTGTTGTTGTTAGGTGCCGTCGAGTCGGTATCCGACTCATAGCGACCCTCTGTACAACAGGGGAAACACTATTGTCAGTGCTTCTCTGCTGTTCATAGGGTTTTCAATGGCAGATTGATTTTCGGGAGGGGGTTGCCAGGTCCTTCTCCCAATTTAAAGAGTACTGTGGTTTAAATGAGATGATGTCTGTAAAACACTGTCATATATGGAACATAGTAGAATTTCAGTAAGTTGCAGCCATCTCTATTAACAATAAACTAATTAAGTTAGGGTTGGATTTTTCTATGACAAGATGGTATGCGATACAAATGGCCCATTTGTCACCTGGGAAAGGAAATACTCTTCTAGGCCTCCGTTTCCACCATTGCTTATAAAAGACACTTGACTGTGAAAATGATGATACTTCCCCATTGCCAGGTAGCCAGTAGATAAGGTCTGAATCATTTCAGTTCATAAAAATGATAAATGGACAGATTGAGGTTCTAGTGCATATTCTGTACTGAGTTGTGACAAAGTATAAAAGTGATTTTCATGGCATTTGATATTGTTAGTATTTTTTAAAAGTATGTTGGGGGTGGGAAGGAGGGAATAGAGAGATAAAATAACAAAGCTAATGATTATAAACAGCAGCTATAGCTTGCACAGAGCAATTCCATGGCCATCATTTGCCCCTTACAACTGTTCTGTGATAAGTTTTATTGTCCTTCCCACTTTAGAGATCAGGAAACTGAGGTTCAGAGGAGTGAAAAGACTGCTTAGCTGGTAGGAGGGAGAGCTAGGCTGTCACACCTGTCCACGTTCTCATGGGATTAATGGTTTCAGGAGAAAAAACATACGAATGAAACAGGGATGAGCAGTGGAGCTTGTAAGTACTATGTTGTTACTGTTAGGTGCCATCGAGTTGGTGTCAGACTCATAGCAATCCTATGTACAGCAGGCAAAACATTATTGTCAGTGCTTTTCTGCTTTTCATAGGGTTTTTAATGGCTGATTGTTTTTTGGGAGTGAGTTGCCGGTCCTTCTCCCAAGCCTACAGTACCTGGTGTTCCCAGGTGGTCTCTTATCCAAGGACCAACCAGGCCCAACCCTGTTTAGCTTCTGATATATGACAGGATCGGACACCACAGTGGTACAGCTCTGGTCTGTAAGTGCTATAGCAGTTCAGAATTCAGAGGAGGCTTGGGGGGTGGCAGGTAATGGTTCCTTTGAGTCAAAGGGCTGTTGGTGAAGGATGGATGGGCACTCTGCATGCTGAGAAGATCCACTGGGCCTGGGGACAGCGAAATGAGCGGTGAGAGGAGAGAGGGCACTGGCACATCTGTAATCACCAGTCTGAGTAGAGAAGAGGTAGCTGTGGGGAAGTAGTGGCAGGTAGAGTTTGGGCAACAGGATAAAGCCCTGATCTGGGTGGGCAGCACTGACGATGACTTTCTTTAACTAGATTCAACTTTTAGTCTCTCTAGACCTCATTTTCCCCACTCATAAAATGCTTCTCTTTAGCTGCATGGGGTTTATACCTAAATTATTCTGTCTGTCATTTATGAGTGCCTGTGGGGTGCCAAGCCTGTGCCAGGCTCTTGGTTTTGCAAATCTTATAAAGCTGCTCTTATGGAGCCTTCAGGAGAGGAAGCACACTCACTGAAGGAGTCCTGGGTCAGACTGGTTGGGGGAGTAGTTATTACTCAGGCTTGCACCTCATGTGCACTTTCTAACTAGGTGCTATTTAGTTGAACACTTCGTCTGCCCATCTGTAGCTGGCAGTTCAAAGCACAGTCTGGTATGTTTATGTGTGTGCATTTCTTACATCCAGGCTGCCCTGTGTTTTGAAAAGTGGTTCCTGAGTAGGTGTGGTTCAGAAAGCAAGTGAGCAGTGGTATGAGAGGCTAAGAGGTATGGAGGAGGAAAATGTACTTACTTTCATTTTTTTGATTTTCTCTTCTGCAACAAGTTTCAAGATGTTACTGCCTAGTCTCAACCTTCCACCACCTTGTGGAGTTGGCAGGGTGGATTTCATACATCTGGAGTTCCCCAAGTCAGATCTACAGTGCTCCGCAGATGTCTGCCATTTTTCTTACGTTGGCTGGAAAAAGTTTTCTGATATTCCTTTTCCAAGAGAAAAGTTAAGATTTATTTAGATTCAGAGTTGAAGTGAGTAGTTAGTTAATTCTGCCCAGAATATCTGAGGGAAGGGGCCATCTTTTCTCTTCATAGTTCTGCTTTAATAAACATATAAGTAGCAGAGAAGAAGTTGCAGAGTTTGTGTTTGGAGATAGAGTCTTGTTGGAGATAAACTACCTCATAATCCCCTGTAAATGGGGGGTGTTGAACTCTAGCCTGGCCATTTATACCCAGAATAATTAGTTGTTCCTCCACTTGCTTTGACAGTTGGCAATTTGTAAAGCCCTTTGGTTCCCATCACTTTATTAGTCTTCACAACCTTGTGAGAACTACAAGAAGAGAAGTGAAAGGAACTTGCAATTATTAAGCATCAACTCTATGTGAACTCTGTATATGGCATCTCACTTACTCCCCAGAACATTTAATTATTTGGGTGTCATTGTCCCTGTGTCGCTGAAAGAAATCCAGGCTCTGAGACGTTAAGAGACTTGTGCAAATTCAATGCCAGAGTTAAGCTGAGAATCCACTCCTGCCCAGTGCTCATTCTGCACTGCTGTGTATGTTACTTCTTGCTCTCAGGTCTCAATGAGTCAGTGTCATCACAATCACCAGGAGGGTTTATTAAAATGGAATTCTGGGCCCCACCCTCAGAGTTTCTGATTAGGTAAGTCTGGGGCAGGGCCTAGCATTCCACATTTTTAACAAGTTCCCTAGGATGCTGCAGCTGGTGGTCCACTTTGCAAACTGTTGCTATAGATGGGTGTGGTGGCACACAACTACAATTCCATCACTCAGGAGGCTGAGGTGGGAAGAGCAAAGAAAGTTTGAGGCCATCCTGGTTTACATAGAGAGTTCCAGATCAGTCTGGACTACACAGTTGAGACTCTGTCTGAAAAAAGCAAAAAGGTGCCATGGTGCATGCCTGTAATACCAGTAAGAGGCAGAGGCAGGAGGATCCAGAGTTCAAGACCAGAGGCAGCCTGCATAACTTAGTAAGGGCCTGTCTCAAAATAAAAAATAGAAAAGGCGTTGGGGGTGCAGCTCAGTGATAGAGCACTTGCCTAGCATGCATAAGGCCCTGGGTTCAACCTTCCAGGATTAAAAAAATTTTTTTGCTTCTCTAATGTCTTCTTTTCCATAGGGTTGGGATTTAGCTCAGTTGGTAGAGTACTGCGCTACAGTCTCTGAGGTCCCGAGTTCAATTCCCAGCACTGCAAAAATGGGAGAAGGACCAGGCAATCCACTCCCAAGGCAATCCTGAAACAGTCAGCCATTGAAAACCCTATGAGGGTCGCTATGAGTCCGGATACCGACTCGACGGCACCTAACAACAACAACAACGTCTTCTTTATTTTTCTTCAAACACTAAATATGGATTTTCTTGTGGACAGACTATAAGTGTGATTATGTGGAATTTGTTCATCCATCCATTCATTCAGTGTTCTTATATTGCCCATTTGTGTATACTAAGGTAACCATTTACAAGGATGTTCAGTCTAACAAAGAGCTCAGATAGACACCTAAATCATGTAAGATAGAAAGTGTTGGGCAAGATTGGACAGATTAATGTAGTAAGGGAATGGAGAACGGGAGGAGATCACCTTCAATAGTAATAATAAAAGGTAAAAGCTTTTGGTGATTTTTTGTTTTTTTAAGTTCAGTATTAGAATGCTATGCACCAGAGACTGAAATGGGCACTTTATGCATCTTGCCACCTGTCATTTAATCCTCACGACAATGGTGTGAGTAAGGAAGTGCTCTTATTATCTCTGGTTTGCAGACTGGAACATTGGTGCAGTGAAATGCTATGTAACCTACTTATGGTTGCAAGGCGGGCAGTAAGGGAGCTAGATTCTGAACCTAGCACTGTGGCTCTGGAGTTCTGTCCTGTCATGCTATGCTGTCCTCAGAGATGAGGAGGAACATTCTGGAAGGAAGGGGGTGTTCAGGAGAACTCTGGGGACGGGCTGCTGAGCAGGGCTTTGATGAACATGGAGGATGCAGTTCATGTAGAAATGTGATACAGGCTTGAAGGGCTGCTCCTGGCAGAGAGGACACCTTGGGTGAGTGCTGTATGTCCATGGGTAGGTGGGGAGATGGGATCCGCTTTGTTTGCCTGACAAAGGCGCATGGGTAGAAGGCAAGACTAGAAAGGGAAGAAAAGGCCTGATTGTGGAGGGCGAGCAGTTTGGGCTCTTTCCTTGGTAGCACTGGGGAGCCCTACAAAATTTCTAGGGAGTTGAGTAGTGTGGTTGTCATGACAGAGGCTGTCACCAGAAGATCATTCTTCTCTCTCACCATCAAGGCCCCTGTCTGTGCAGAGGAGGAAGGGGAGTGTCCTACCAGGAAGTGAGCAGCTCCAAGGTCAGGGGTAGGGACACTCCCCATGAGCCCCCCTGCAGAGACAGAAAGGGATAGGTTGATAGGGCACTGGGCCGGATTCTGGGGTTCTGAGAACATTTGTCTTTCATTGTCTGGACAGGTTATAAAATACCAGACCTGGAAAGTCACATGGTAAGGTCAGCCAGCTCCTCGTCCTGTTCTGTTTAATACAGGCAAGAACCGGGCTTTTTGGAAAGGGAGCTACTGCTTGTGGGGGTGCTGTTTGGGATATTTTAAATTCTCATATAATTATGATTTTTAAAAAAGTTAATGACAACCACATAGAAAATATGAAAACCAGAGAAATGCAAAGGAGAAAATAATTTACATCATGTGCTTTCTTACAAATTCATTGAGATTCTTATTTTGTGTAATAAAATCTTTGTGTATTTCACTCTCTGTTTTCTGATGCCTTGGAGAGGCAACATCATATAACCACTCAGCATATTTCCGTATAATCTACCTGTATTTAGTTATTTATTCACTTATTTTTGACTTGGGTTCTTAGATGAACAAAGAATATAGAGCAACATCAGGTAAGAGATGTTGCTCTTGGCCTAAGATAAATCACCCAGAATTTTTGGGCTAACCTAGAAGCATGAAAAGACATAAATAACATTCAGTTTTTTGAGGCTCGCTCAGCTTGTTATGGCCAGAAAAGAAGGCTTATAAAAACCAGTCTCAAACTTGGTACCTATTTTAGTGCTTCCTCCCATCCTCCTGACCCAGAATATTCTCTTTGATTTTTTTCTATTTACTCATCTCTCCTGGTGTCCATTAACCTTCATCTCTTCCTCCAGGCAGCTTCCCTAGACCACCCTGTTTGTGAGGATGACGATGCTCTGGACTCAACGTTGCTTATGTTATCCAGATCACTCATTTGGCTCTTCTGTTACTTATGAAATAGAGAATATCACTTGTCCTCCAGGTTTTTGAGAAGATTAAACAAGATACTGTGTATAGTTACTAGCACAGTGTCCTGTAGTCAACTAAGATAGTCAGACCTACTGATGCCTTCTCTGCTGCCTGGTCTGTTTCCTGTTGTTATTTGTCTTGTCATGTGTTCACTGGTCTATCTTCTGAATAAGACTGGAGGTTTCTCAAGGGCAGGATGTATATTTTCTGCTGCCTTGTGACCTTCATAACACCTGGTAGAATATACTCTGTACAGTTATTCACTCCATAAGCTCCCTGCTGTCAGTCTTATTGTTTAGCATATCTCAAAGCTAAAGTTCTTGACCATCATTTACTTGATCCTCCCAATGTACCAGCACTTTATCTCATTTAAATTTTTTCCTCTGAAAACATCAGTAAGTCCGCTTTATGGAGGAAGAAGTAGAGGCTTATGGGGTTAAGAAACTTGCCTAAAGTTCTGTGGCTCATGTGGTAGGAATGTAAAATGGTACAGCAGCTATGAAAAAACAGAGTGATAATTCCTCAAAAAATTCAAATAGTCTTGGGGTGTTACTCAGTGATAGCTTAGCCATTTCCGCACCCGTGGATTCTAGCTGCAATGCTTTTGTTGATATTGCCTTTTAGACAGCAAGCATGGTCTGTTTCCATTTGGACAAGAAGGGCCTTAACTGATTCCAAATGGGAATTCTATATACTCAGCACAGATCCTTTGGGGAGTTCTGGAGGAATGTGGATTCCCATTACCCTTTCTTCTCTGATAGCATTTAGCACTTTCTGTTTTAGATTGGAGCCAGTCCCATCTTTGCCTCTCTGTGTGGCTGCCTTCGTGTGAGTCTAGCACCTGCTGTAACCCTCAGTTTCCTAATCTGTAAACAGTGGTGGTGGCAAGGGGAAGACAAGGATACTTGCCCTGTCACACCTCACAGGGTTGTTAAGAGTATTAAATGAGGGTGGAAAAACAAAATGTGTTATTATGGTACAGTTCTTCCCATGCATCATTTGGATTAAATGTTCCACTATGGCTCCTGTTTCTACTTATTCTCTCTCTCTCTTTTAAAAAATTGTTTTTGGTAAAATATGCATACACAATTTATCATTTTAACCATTTTTTAAAGCGTACAATTAAGTGACATTGAGTGCACTCATATTGTTGTGGCAGCCAGCACCACCATCCATTGCCAGAACACTTTTTATTTTGCAAAACTGGAGTAACATCTCTTGGGTCCTTCCTCCCACAATCCCTAGCAACTACCATCTGCTTTCTGACTTCATCAGCTTGACTACTCTAGGACCCTCCTAAGTAGAATCATGTAGGATTTGTCTTTTTATGTCCAACTTCTTTCACTTAGCTAATGTCTTCAAGGTTCATCCATGTTGGAGCATGTCAATTTTTCTTCCATTTTAAGGCTATATAATATTCCATTGTATGTATATACAACATTTTGTTATTCATTTATCCACCGATAGACATTTGGGTTGCTTCCACTACTGTTAATAATGCTATTTGGAACATGGTTGTACAAGTATCTGTTCATGTCTCTGTTTTCAATTCACTTGGATATATATCCAGAAGTGAAATTGCTAGATCATATGATAATTCCATTTTTAATTTTCTTTTTGCAGTTCTGGGAATCAAACTCAGGGTTTTACATATGCTACACCAGTGTTTTATGGGCTGGGATTTAGCTCAGTTGGTAGAGTGCTGCGCTGCAGTCTCTGAGGTCCCAAGTTCAATTCCCAGCACCGCAAAAATGGGAGAAGGGCCTGGCAATCCACTCCCAAGGCAATCCCGAAACAGTCAGCCGATGAAAACCCTATGAGGGTCGCTATGAGTCGCATACCCTATGAGGGTCGCTATGAGTCGCATACCGACTCGACGGCACCTAACAACAACAATGCCAGTGTTTTACCACTGAGCTACACCTCAGCCCTATTTTTAATTTTTTTGGGAACCCCCATAGTGTTTTTCACAGCTCCTGATCCATTTTACATTCCTACCAGCAGTACACAAATGTTCCAGTTTTTCCACATCCTTACCAGTACTTTGTATTTTCAGCTTTGTGGTATTTTTCCCCCCTGGTGCTGAGGACCCGAACCCAGGGCTTGGCACTTGTGAGGCAAGCACTCTACCGCTGAGCTAAATCCCCAACCCCAGCTTTGTGGTATTTTCTTTATAATAGCTATCCTAATACCTGCAGCCATACCACCGTGGTGTCTGATCCCATTAGCTCTTGGAAGCTAAGCAGGGTTGGGCCTGATTAGTACTTGGATGGAAGACCTCCTGGGAACACCAGGTGCTGTAAGCTTGGGAGGAGGACCCAGCAACCCACTCTCAAAAACAAGTAGCCATTGAAAACCCTATGAATAGGAGAGAAGCACTAACAGTAGTATTTTACCTGTTGTATGTAGGATGGCTGTGAGTAGGACACCAACTTGATGGTACCTAACAACAAGCAGCTATCCTAATGGGCATGAAATGGTATCTGAGTCTCATTGTAGATTTCTTTTTTTTTTTTTTCAGTGCTAGGGATGGAACACAGGGTTCCATACATGCTAGGCAAGTGCTCTACCACTGAGCTGCACGCTCAGCCTCCTCCTTGTGGTTTTGATTTGCATTTCCCTAAAGATTAATGGTGTTGAACATCGTTTCATGTACTTATTGACCATTTGCGTATCTTCTTTGGAGGAATGTCTCCTCAAGTTCTTTGCCCAGTTTATAATTGGGTGGTTCATTTTGTTCAATTTTAGGAGTTCTTTATATATTCTGGATATTAATCCCCATTAGCTATGTGATTTGCAAATATTTTCTTCCATTCTATGGGATATCTTTTTACTCTGTTGGTGCACAGAAGTTTATAAGTCCAGTTTCTGTACTTATTCTTTTGTTGCCTGTGCCTTTAGTTTCATGGCTTTATTTTTCAGTAAAGTCTAACACAGTGCCTTAAAGACGAGAAGATTGATGTTATTAGGACTAGTCAGCATGACCCCTCATCAGTACCTGGCATGCATCATTCATCATTTCCTTTAATTCCCCTTTTGTCCGGCAACAGCTCTGTCAGATAAGTACTTATTACTCCTTTTTTTAAAGAGAGGGAGGGAGAGAGAGAGAGAGAGAGAGAGAGAGAGAGAGAGAGAGAGAGAGGCAGACAGACAGACATGGGCTTGCTATGTTACCCAGGCTTTCTCTTTGGATTTGCTTGAGAACTACAAGGAGAAAGAGAAGGAATTTAAACAGATGCTAAGTTGTCTAACTGACCAACTTGCTTTTCAGCCATTACCAGCTGCTGGTTTAATCATTAATGAAGCACAAGCCTTGTAGTCTGGGAGGCACATCAAAAATTCTGTTTCGGATTTTGGTTTAAAATGGAGTGTAGTGAAGAGACACTGATTCTTTCATCTCTGAGAATTGGGCTGTAAGGCTTTGAGAGCTAGGGATAAGGACAGGGCCCTGTAATAGGACACTGTTGAGTATTTTTTGCTGCGCCTCAAAGGAGAAATCACACAGAGTTCTGGCACATCATTAGTCAAAATAGGAAATGAGGCCTGAGAAATGATGTTGCTTGGGGTTGAAAAGCTGAATTTGTTAGTTGCTCGCACAGAGTTAAGAATCTCTCGTGTTAACTCTGGAAATTCTTACGCCAGCAATTCAGTGAATGTCAGGATTCCAGATTGAAATGCTCTGGTGACTTTTGGTCCGACCCCCTCCTTTCTATGAGGGGGAAAATAGGCCCAGAGAGGGAAAGCCTATGCTGTTTTACTCTCACAACATTCTGACACCAAAATGTGGGTTTTTTGGGGGTTTGTTTGTTTGTTTGTTTTGTTTTTATCCCGGCACTAACTGGGTGCCCTGTAATTTAATTCAATTCTAACACTACCTGGCGTGGGTGCAGACCCCTCAGGTAAAGTGCTCATTCCTACATGACTGCCCCCACTTCATACACAATGAAAAGTTCTTGATTACCACGTGTACTTTTTAAAAAATTTTTTGCGGTACTTGGGCATTGAACCCAGGACCTCTCACATACTTTGCAAGTGCTGTACCACTGAGCTGCACCCCAAGCCCATTTTTTTTTTTTAATCAAGTTTTGCTGAATGATGCAGGCTGCCTCTGGCCTCAAACTCACGATCCACCTGCCTCTACCTCCAGAGTCGCTGGGATTACAGTAGTGCCCCACCACCCCTGGTACTACCTGTACTTTTGAGCGACCAGCTATAGTTTTAGGGATTCCTATGACTCCTTCCTCATGTTCGATATATGATAAAGCAGCTCACAAAACTCAGGCGCACTCTTTACTGATGTTATGACAGATATAACTGCAGAACAGCCAACTGGAAGCAGTGCATAGGACAAGAAACCAGGGAAGGAACCCTGAGCTGCTATGCCCTCTGTGGACTCACCATACTCCCTGCACTTTCACATGTTCACCAACTTGGCAGCTCTGGCAGCCCCATCATTTTAGGGGTCTGTAATGGAGGCTTTACTATGTGGGCATGACTGGTTACATCACCGGCCATTGGTGACTCAACCTCGGTCCCTCTTCCCTCACAGAGGTGGAGTGGGGTGGTTGTGGGGCTAAATGTTCCAACCAGCTAAACCTGCCTTGTTCTTTCTATCAACCAGCCCTCATCTTAAAGCTATCTAGGGGTCCCCAGCCACCAGTCATCTCATTAGCATACAAAAGACTTACCACTGTAGAGATTCCAAGGACTTTAGAACTCCTTGCCAGGAACCGGGACAAAGTCCTTCCACAGTGGAGACTTGCCAAGGTCCCACAGTGAGTCAGCTTTGTGACACCTCCATGTCTGTCTTATTGCTTGCAGCCTCTCGCCAGTCATTTGGCTGTTTGTTTATGGGTAGGGAGGCTAAGTGAGGCAGTCGTAAGCCTGCCATTTAATGAAGGGGCAGTTCTTGACTCAGCCTCATGGGAGGAAATCATTTTTTATTGTTTGAAAGTTAATTTCCTGATTTAGACTTTGCTTGGTCATGGGGACACTATTTTTGCTCCAGGTTTGATGTTGTAAAATTTAAACCAGGCTGTCCAACTTTTGGCTTCCTTGGGCTGCATCAAGTAAAGAGAAATTGTTTGGGGCTACATATACATTGTATATTATAGTTAGTGTATATACATAATAAGACCTTTTAATATAAATAATATAAAGTTACATACGATACAAAACTGTGGGGCCACATTACTAATACACACTACTATTGTGTGTATTACACACAATACAAAACTGTGGGGCCAGTGGGCTGCATCCGGCCAGTAGGCTGCAGGTTGGACATGCTTGGTTTAAATTAAATTGGTTCATAAAATCACCTTTGGTTTTCGGTTTTATCTTCTTTTTCTGGCACTGGTTTAGAACAGAGAAATGAATCCCAGGCTAGGACTCGGAAAGTCTGGGATTGGTCACTGCTCTGTCTCTGATTCAATATGTGATTTCTGTAGGTCATGTCCTACCTGTTTACCCATTTGAACAACTGGTTCTTCAAGTTCATTTCCAGGCTTAAAGCTAAGGTGCAAATCAAAGGTGGCTTTTAGTTTGTCTTAGGACCTTTACCCCTCCGTAGAAGATTCTGTGTTCTTATGAGTCCAGTATGCGAGTGCACACACGTTTCCTATTCTAATCCACACCCTTTCAACAGTTTTTTTTTTTCTTCTAGTACTGAGGGGCTGAACCTAGGGCCTCTTGTATACTTTGCAAGTGCTCCATCACGCTGAACTGCACCCCCAGCCCCTTTTTTATATTTTTTATCTTGAGGCAGGGTCTCACTAAGTTCCGCAGGCTGCCTCTGTCCTTGAACTTGTGATCCTCCTGCCTCTGCTTCCCAAGCTGCTGGGATTATGAGTATGTGCCACTGTACCTGACCCTTTTAACAGTTTTAGAGGGCTACAAAATCTTGTGATTGGAATCATGAGAGAGAGCTCTGACTCTCTTTCCTGCAAGTCCAATCTGCATGTGATTCTAATCCACATCTGATTTTGTAGCCCTCTAAAACTGTTGAAAGGGTGAAGATTAGAATTGAGAATATTTGGTATATACCCCACAAACACAAAACAATACACATACCCATATATGTGGACATGTATTTATATCTGTGTATTAGATGTATTTATATGTGTGTATTAGAAGTATTATATACATTTGCCTTCCAATGTTTTTCCTGGAGGTATAGTTTACTTATAGGAAACGAAATACTCAGATCTTGTTACACTTTTGACAAATGCATACATGGTTTTACCCACATCCTATCAAGATACAAGCCATCAACCTCATGCTGGAAAGTTCTCTCTTGCCTCTTCCTAGTCAGGCTTCCCTTCTAGCACACCTGAAGAGGCAATCATTGATCGTACCTTTACCTCTGTTAGTTTTGCCTGTTCAAGAAGGACAGCTAAGTGGGGTCAGATGGTATCTGCTGTTTTTGATTGCATCTCAATGATGTTTTGAAATCGTATACCTATACATCATTTTCTCCACTAGCCACTGTGAAAGGTTGTATAGTCGGGGATCCTGCTGGCCCCCTTGAGCTGCTGTGTTGAGAAGTGAGGCCCTTTGCCAGGGGGCCACCATATTGTCTGCTGAGTGTGTTGGAAGAGATTTCCAGCTTGATTTCCAGATTCTAGGTTGAGTTTGTTTCTATAATTGTTGGTGTCACAATCTTCTCACTTGTCAGCTGGGCAAAGCCAATCCACCAGCAGACAAGACTAACTTTGACACCCGAAAATGTCGCTTTTGACAGCACATTTCTGACAAGGTGCCCATGAGATGCACTCGTTTTAACTTCATGAATGCTTTTTGAATGTAAAGACAGATTGCTCCAGGGGTTAGCAACAGCAAAAGGAAGGGAGGTCAAGAAGGGGCTGAGCAAGTGGGTGGAGGAGCTGTACCACACCCGGAGATTCCATGGGCCTCTCTTAGCTGCAGAACTTACACTATTGGTGTCCAGATTTTTCACTTGTTTTTCTTCATAATGTCTTTGGCATTTGTTTCCTCTTCTTAGTTTTTGCCTCCTCTTACTCCAGCCCTAGTCATGCCTGGGCCATAGCAGGTACTACTCAGCTGGTCTCCTTCCTCTGTTCTCCTTCCCTTTCTATAATCTGTGTCCAACTCAAATTTGGGACCAATCTACCAGAAACTTCCTGGAACCTCCATCTCCTGAGAATATCTGGCATGCAAGGCCCTCACCAATTGGGCGTCTTTTTGTCCCTTCTCTTGCACATTTCTACATGTACTTTGCCATTCCTACTCCCTCCCTGCCCGTGCACAGCTTGTCATGGCCCCTATGTGGTATTCCTTCTCTCTTGCTTGTGGTTTAGATCTGTAAGTCCTTCAGGACCTACCTGAGGTCTTTGCACTGCCACAAAATGGCCCAGAAACCCCTGATCTGAAGTGGCATGTATTGTTGTTGTTGTTGCTAGGTGCTGTCGAGTCGGTATCCAACTCATAGTGACCCTCACAGGGTTTTCAATGGCAGACTGTTTCGGGATTGCCTTGGGAGTGGATTGCCAGGTCCTTCTCCCATTTTTGCAGTGCTGAGAATTGAACTTGGGACCTCAGAGACTACAGCACAGTGCTCTACCAACTGAGCTAAATCCCAGCCCATGGCATGTTAGTTTATATGTATTTGGTAACGATCCGACTATTTATTTTAAATGCCTGCAGCCCTACCACTGTTGCGTCCGATCCCATCAGATCTCAGAAGCTAAGCAGGGTTAGGCCTGGTTAGTACTTGGATGGGAGACTGCCTGGGAACACCAGGTGCTGTAGGCTTGGGAGAAGGACCTGGCAACCCACTCCCAAAAATCATTCCACTATTGAAAATCCTATGAATATCAGAGAAGCACTAACAATAGTGTTTCACCTATTGTAAGGAGGGTAGCTATGAATCAGATACCAACCTGATGGCACCCCACAACACCACCACCAACAACAATTTATTTAAATGTACTATGTAGGCAAGGGTGAAATTTTGAATTGGAAGGTGAATAATGGGAGTTTAGGGCGACAGTAAGGTAAGCTGGAGTTGTGAATGGAGTGCATGTTGGAATTAGAGCTTGGCAGGAAGTGGGACTTACGCATGAGAAATGCCTTCATGAAGATTGTTGTTGTAGCTGGGTGTGGTGGCACACGCCTGTAATCCCAGCAGCTTGGGAGGCGGAGCCAGGAGGATCCCAAGTTCAAGACCAGAGGAAGTCTACGTAACTTAGCAAGTCCCTGTCTCAGGAAGTAGAGAAAAAAATAAAAAGGGCAGGGGATGCAGCTCAGTGGTCCAGCACTTGCAAAGCATGCAGGCATGAGGCCCCGGGATCAACCCCCAGTACCACAAAAAAAAAAAAAGATTGTTGTTGTTAGGTGCCATTGAGTCATTTCCAACTCATGGCGACCCTCATAGGGTTTTCAATGGTTCATTGTTTCGGGATTGCCTTGGGAGTGGATTGTCACGTCCTTCTTCCACTTTTGCAGTGCTGGGAATTGAACCCAGGACCTCAGAGGCTGCAGAGCAGCGCTCTACCAACTGAGCTAAATCCCAGCCCCTTCATGAAGGTAGGCACTGGGTTTAGGAATTATTCTCACACTTATCTTCTGTAAAAGAAGAATATCTTTGTTTCTGACATGGGATTGGGAATGGCCTCCACCTGTCAGCATAATTTCTAGACCCAAATCTTCCACATGGAAAATATGTCAGCAAGCAGGGACAGGGACATACACAGAGAACATCCCAGTTGGGGGCAGAGAAATCAGGTTTATTCTTCAGGAACACTGAAGTATCCTGGAGAAGGCTGGTCTTCTGTAACCATGTTATCACATTATTGGCTTTAAGGTCCAGGACACTGCTTATGTGTTTGAAACCAAGTCTATTTCTTCTTTTATATTTTTTACCCTGGAAGTTATAAGGAGGTAGTCTTAAAAGTGAGCTGGGCATTTTTACTTCTCTTGTGATTTTTTTCAGAATCACAGAACCAATAGGAATGAAGCCCAGTGAACTCCACAACAGAGCCTACTTTGTTTCCCCTGCCCCATCTGGCTTCAAGTGATGTCGAGCCAGGGGCAGGTCAGTGGGGTCAGGTGTGGACTATTTCCAGACTCCATCCACACACCTGCTGCTGAGCACAGGTTTCCTCCTTGGTCAGAGCTCAGGTGATGCTTAAGACTCTGGCTCCATCATGGTTTTTGTTCAGTTCTTCCACCTAAGGAGGGGGCACCATGGTTGTCTGTCCTCTTAGGGCTGGGAAAGTGACCTGCGGCACTCCTGCTTGTCTCCAAGTAGGGGGGAAGACTGCCGAAATCACACTGCTGCTTCCTGGTTGAATCACACTCCAGAGCACAGAATGACGCTCTGCAGACTTATGTTTTTATTGCAGTAGAGTATGAAATTTGCCATCATTACCACTTTTAAGTGTATAGTTCAATGACATTAAGTATATCCACACTTAATGTACTTGTGTAGCCATCACCCCCATTGATATCCAGAAGTTGTTCATCATCTCCATCTGAAATTCTACACCCGTTGAGCACTAACTCTCCATTCCCTCTTCCTCCCAGGCAGCTACCGTTCTGCATTCTGCCTCTGTGAACCTGAAGACTCTACAGAGATCTCACATAAATGAAACCATGCAGTGTCTATCTTTTAGTGATTGGCTTATTTCATTTGGTATGTTGTCAAGGTTTATCCATGGTAGAGCATGTGTCAGAACCTCCTTTCTTTTTAAAGACTGAATAATATTCCTCATATGGATGTACCACATCCTGTTTACCCATTCATCCACTGATGGACGCTTGTGTTGTTTCCACCTTTTGGCTATTTTGAATAATACTGCTGTGAACATGGGTGTACAGACATCTCCTTGAGACCCTGCTTTTGATGCATTTAAGTACATAACTAGAAGTGAAATCCCTGGCTTGTATGGTAACTATATTTTTAATCCTTTGGAGGTATCACTATACTGTTTTTCATAACAGCTACACTATCTTGCATTCCCACCAGAAGTGCACAAGGGTTCCAGTTTCTCTACACCCTCACAGACATTATTTTCTATTTTTTGATGGGAGCCATTCCAGTGAGTGTGAGAGGGGGTTATATACCTTTTGAGGGTATATTCTGAAGCACCTACATAGAACCTAAGTTAAGGATGTGTGTCTGGTGAAAGGCAGAGCATCAGGACCATGGGCAAGTTTTTTTTGTCCCAGCACTTCACATTTAGTGGAAGGTACCGTGTGGTTCTTATGATGTAAAATTGCTGTTGGGAGGGATGGTGGCCACCTAGCCTTACTAGGTTTAGAGGCAATGATAGAATAGAGGGACTCACAGGATCATTTATGGCTAAGCAACAGAGAAGAAATTATAGCCCTCAATTGGATTGGTGGCATTATCTTGGCCCTTAGTGACAAGCCTCCTGTCAGGGCAGCTCCCTGCCTTGGGTACCCAGTCAGGCAGGTTGTAGTCCGATGGAGAGCAGGGTGAGGGATGGACCCCCAGCATCCCCAAGTACCTGCCTTTCTTGGTGCCCATTGTGTGTGAGCCATGATTACCACCCTCGGGGAGTTTGCACTGAGAGGGAGATGTGCACCGAAGCACAGCACTTCAATGCCCAGGGTGTGTCCTGACACAGAAGTGGAGACAAGGTCAGCAGGAGGCTTAGGGGAGGTGCCTAGTCCCTCCTGGTGGTGGTGGGAGGACATTTCCTAAAAGGCACTGCCTGGACCTGGGTTTGAAGGAAAAGTAGAGAGCAGAGGGTAGAGAGGGAGAGAGAAGGGCATGGGAAGAGAGAAGAGAGGCCCTTCAGCTGGTTGAATGTCATAGAGTGGGAGCTTCTGTGGGAGCCCCATCATAGTGGTTGGAAGCCTGCTTTCGGGAAAGGTGCACACACCCTTCCAGCCTTCCTGTTGGGTTGGCAGAGGAAGAAGTGTGCCTTGGGCTGGCTCAGGGGCCTTCCCACAGCAGGGCCAGCATTTCACCACTCTTCAAACTCCATGATCCTCTACCCAGAGGCTCCATCTCTGGCATCTCAAAGCTTTTTGTCCTTCAGGGAAAGAGTATTGACACATGGACTCATTCTCATTTTTAAAGAACTAGACACTGGCTGGGCGCGGTGGCATAGCCTGTAATCCCAGCGGCTCGGGAATCGGAGGCAGGAGGATTTCAAGTTCGAGACCAGAAGCAGTCTGCGTAATTTAGCGAGACCCTGTCTCAAAAAAGTAAAAAATGGGCTGAGGGTGCAGCTCAGTGGTTGAGCACTTGCAGAGCATGCAAGTGCAAGCCCTGGGTTCAACTCCCAGTACTACAAAAAAAAAAAAAAAAAAAAAAAAGAAGTAGACAGTGCAGGGGTGTTTATTATGTAAAGAGAGGCCCCCACCTCCCCACCCTCATTATACTCCCAGGGTTAATGCCTGGCAGCTGCTTAGTGTGTGGTCCTTGTTCCATGAAGTTTCTGTTGTATAGTTGGGATCCTGCATAGGCTTCATTTTACAGCCTGCATTTGTCGTGTCATTGCATGGAGATCTTGTCATGACAGCATATTTAGATCTACCTCATTGTGCACAACATTCCACAGAGTGGCTATTCAATTTACATAGCTATTCTCCTATTGGTGGGCAGTGGTTTTTTTCCTTATAAACAGTACTGTAGCAACACATCTTTGTAACCTTAAACATTTCTCTGGTTTAGATTCCTAGATGTGAAATATCTGTGTCAGATGATGGGAGCATTTGAAATTTTTGATAGTCATTGCCCAGTTACCCTCCAAAAGGTCTTCTGATTAGTCTCTCACCAGCAGAGCCCCCATGTGCCTGTTGGCCTGACGCCCTCTTTAGCTCTGGGTGTCTTTTACAAGCCTAGACATCAGAGGAGGGAAGAAGACATTTGGTGGTTGTTGGCCCATACTCTTTAATGGTAACCATCTCTGAGACCTGTGCATTAAAGTTGTGGCCTTTGGCTAACTTCCTTCTTGAGAGCTGTGTCTCCATGGAAATGCAGAGGTTGGAAGTGCTAGTGGGTGGAGCTCCTGAGATTCACTGTTCCCCCTGCAGCCTTAGCCTCCCCCATCCCTGTAAAAGGCCAGCCAGGACCTTTACTTTTCCTGAAAGCTTTTTCCTAAGAACCCTTTGGTCACCATTTTCCATGTTGTTTTCATTTGAAGTATATCTGGTGGAGATTGACTCTTTTCTTGGCCCTGTCTACCAGCCAGCCATGGAGAAATCAAATTTTTCTGTTGCTGCTCCAAGGTAGCAACCTTTTATGTCCTACTCTAATTCCCTGCATTTTACTGTGACCTGTGACTCTCCAGAATCCATGGAGTCTTCCCAGTTAAATACTATTCCTCTTCATTGGTAGCCCAGCAAGATAAAGGGAGATCAGGTGCCTTGTAAGTTCTTTAATTAGTGCCAGAACAGAGAAGTAGAATGCTTTCTCTAAAATCTAAGGAATAGGCTCAGAGACAGAGTATCAGATTTGGTTCCTTGACAGAAAAAGGGTTTGAGCATGTGAGGGGACTGTCATCTGTTGAGGGGGAGGCTGGTCATTTCCTTCTAGCACCCCAAGAAAGTGAGTATTGTAGATGAGGCCAAGTCATGGCCAGAGGCCTCCTAGGAAGTAGGTGGTAGAGCCCAGACTTGAACCTAGGTCTGTCCCATGCTAAAGCCACTACATGGCTCCCTAGAGCTTCAGGAAGATCTCTAGAGACAGCATCTGCTATGGTTTGGATATGGTTGTGCATGTCCACCAAGGCTTCATGTATCAAAATTTGGTCTCTATTGTGAGGTATTAAGAGGATGGAAATTTACTTAGAGGTATTTAGAGGAGAGGCCTTTGGGAGGTGATTGTTGTTGTTAGGTGCTGTCACGTTGGGTCCAACTCTTAGTGACCCTATGTACAACAGAATGAAACATTCCCTGACACTGTGCCATGCCTGACACTATAGTCAGTGCTTCTGTGCTATTCATAGGGTTTTCAATGGCAGATTGTTTTGGTAGTAGGTTGCCAGGTTATTTTCTCCCTAGCCTGCAGTATCAGGTATTCCCAGGTGGTCTCCCATCCAAGGATAACCAAGCCAACCCTGCTTAGCTTCCGAGATTAGGTGGGATTGGTTGCAAGGGTGCTATGGCTGCATGCATGAGAGGTGATTAGGATCAAGTGGAGACCCCAAGATGGAATCCTGGGGGCTTTATAAGAAGTGGGAGGGGGACCAGAAGTGACACACATGGACACAGGTGCTTTCTCTGTTCTTCACCATGTGATACCTTGTGCTTTCCTGGGACTCTCCCTGCAAAAGGCCTTCATTAGATGTGGCCTCTTAACCTTGTACCTCCAGAACTGTGAGCCAAAGTAAACCTCTTCTTTGTAACTTACCCAGTCTGTGGTATTGTGTTACTGGCATCAGAAACTGGACTAATACACCATCCCAGGGTCCTCTAGGACACTTTCCCAGATGTGAAGATGAAACAGCCCCTCCTTCCTATTTAGTCTTCCAAGCCTGTTGGCCACCTGGAAGAAAAGTCTGGTTGCTAGCCTTTCCCTTCCTGTACACCAAGGCTCTGGCTGAGATTTCCCAGATCTTGCAGTTTCTACTCATCCTGAGGGCCATCTTCAAGGTTTCCTTTATCCATGGGCCACCTATGCTGTCATTTATAGATTATTTTCTTGGTAGTGACTTTTTTTTTTCAACTTGGGCAGATTACCTTGTAAAGGACTTTAACCACTACTATAAATTGAAAACAGCTTGAGTTGGCATTAATCTATGTTGTTGTTGTTGTTAGGTGCCGTTGAGTTGGTATCTGACTCATAGCGACCCTCTATACAACAGGGGAAACACTATTGTCAGTGCTTCTCTGCTGTTCATAGGGTTTTCAATGGCAGATTGATTTTTGGGAGGGGGGTTGCCAGGTCCTTCTCCCAAGCCTAAAGCTTCTGGTGTGTTCCCAGGCGGTCTCCCATCCAGGTACTAACCAGGCCCGACCCTGCTTAGCTTCCGAGATCTGACGGGATCGGATGCCACAGGGCTATAGATGCAGGCCATTAATCTATGTTGTTGTTGTTGTTGTTAGGTGCCGTCGAGTCGAGTCCGACTCATAGCGACCCTATGTACAGCAGATCGAAACACTTGACGATTCTGTGCCAGGCAAACCATCTTATTTATGTTTAAGCCCATTGTTGCAGACACTGTGTTAATCCATCTGGTGGAGGGTTTTCCTCTTTTCCGTTGACCTGCCACTCTTCCAAACATGA